>JAQPZY010000181.1:0-62735 GCA_029931535.1 Margaritifera margaritifera | reverse complement strand
GAAGCCAAAACGGACAAGAAATACTGTGCAACAATTGGGACATGCCAGTCCCTGGAATAGACTAGTGGTAGTACAATCCTAATCAAATCAAAGGCTTTGATATGCAACTTCCTGTAAATGGATGGGAGAGAAATTCCTGATGACGAGACTTCTTCCAGAGCTTGAGGACCTATCTCCACTACAACAATAACAAATAACAACAAAGAAAAAATCCATGTCAGGAAGTTGACCACGGAGACAAAGAAGCAAAAGTGAGACAATCTAATCAAATCAAAGGCTTCGATTTGCAACTTCCTGTCTATGGAAGGAGAGACAATTCCTGATGTCTGAGATTCTTCCAGTTGTTGAGGGACCTTCTCCACTCCAACAATAAACATTAACAACAAAGAAAAACTCCATGTCAGAAAGTGACCCATGGAGAAAAAGAAGCCAAAAGGAAACCTCAATACTAATCGACGGACTGGGACAAAAGCCTGTCCCTGGGCAGAAGAGACTGGTGATGATGATGATGATGATGGATGATGGATGATGATGATGATCTATTATGGATGCTGATAATGATGATAAGGTAGCCAAAACGTATAACAAATTCTGAGGGCGACAACTGGGACAGGCTTGTCCCTGGCAGAGACTAGTGATGTGACTGCTTTCCTAGCGTTGAGGACTATCTCCTCTACAACAATAATAAAACAAAGAAAAAACTCCATGTCCTGAAGTGACCACGGGAGAAGAAGAAAAGAAGCCACAGGACAACAATAATGATCGAAGATGGTGATGAGCCTTGATGTTGGCAGAGACATGGTGATGTTGATGATGATGATGATGATGATTGATGATGCTGATGATGATGACAATAAGAAGCCAAAAACGTAACAGAAATACTGGGCGACAACTGGGACAAGCCTGTCCCTGGCTCTGAAACTAGTAGAGTACAATCCTACTCAAATCAAAAGGGCTTCGGATATGCAACCTTTCCGCAATCAATGGAAGGAAGAGAAATTCCTGTGGGTCGATTGACGAGGACTTCTTCCAGTGTTGAGGGACCTAATCTCCACTCCTAAATATAAAAAAACAACAGAAAACAAAACTTCCAGGTCAGAAGTGACCCACACAGAGAAAAGGAAAAAGCCCACACAAAAAAGGACAACAAATACTGATCGAACGACTGGGAACAAGCCTGTCCCTGGCAGATGACTGGTGATGAATGATGATGATGATGATGATGATGTTGGATGATGATGATGATCTATGACTGGATGATTTAATGATGATAAGAAGCCAAAAACGGACAACCAAATCCTGACCGACATGACTGGGACAAACGGGCCTTTTGTCCCAGGCAGAGACTAGTGGAGTTAGTACAATCCTAATCAAATCGAAGGCGCGGCGTTCGATATGCAACTTCCTCTTCAATGGAAAAAGGAGAGAAGAAATTCCTTTGGTCCAACGAGACTTCTTTTCAAGCGTTGAGCACCTATTTCCACTACAACAATAAAACAATAAATAACAACCAAAGAAAAACTCCATGTGCAGAAGTATGAACCCATGGAGTAAAAAGAAGCCAACAAAACGACAATCAAATACCTGAGCGCGAAGACTGGGACAAACCCTGTCCTGGCAGAGAGGACAGGTGATGATGATGATGCTGATGGATGGATGATGACGATATTGATCGATTAATGACATTAGCCAATTCTCGAGTGAGGATGATCCTTGATGATATTGATCTCAGAAAGATGACGATCTAGATGATGATGATTCTATTATTGATGACAATCTAGATGATGACGATCGCGATGACACAAGCTCGGCAGGTAGTACCGTCTACTTTCTTACTTACGGTAGCAGGCGATGCCTGACCTGACTATCTTTTTCCATATATAATATATGATGAATGCTCTATTCATGACTAGAGGACCACTGAATGAGGAGGAAGAGGATGTTTGATGATGATGATGTTGATGATGATGATGACTGGATGATGATCAGATAGAAAAAAATGGACAACAATTCCTCTAGCGACGAACTGGGACAAGTCCTGTCCATGGCAGACAGAGATAGTGGCAGTACAATCCATATCAAGATCAAAGTGCGTTCAATATGTGATATGACAACTTCTTTTACATATCGTATCAATTCGTGATAGGATTGAGAGAAATTCTCTGATGACGGGGACTTCTTCCACAGTGTTGAGGACCTCTTCCACTCCAACAATAACAACAACAACAAAAAATAAAAATAACCTCCTAGGTCAGAATGTGACCACGGAGAGAAAAAGAAGCAACATAAAAGGACACCCAAATACTGATCGACGACTGGGACCAAGCCTGTCCCTGGCCAGAGACTGGTGATGATTGAATGATGATGGATGGATGATGATGGATGATGATGATGGATCTATGAGGGATGATAATGATGACTAAGAAGCCCAAAATACAACAAAACAAATCCTGACCGATCGACTGGGACAAGCCTGTCCCTAGGTCAGAGGGACTAGGTGGGAGTACAATCCTAATCAAATCGAAGGCTTCGATAGTGCAAACTTCCTTCTTCATGGAAAGGAGAGAAATTCCCTGACAACGAGACTTCTTCAAGCGTTGATGCACCTATATCCCACTACAACAATAACAATAACAACACAAAGAAAAACTCCATGTTCAGAAGTGACACATGGTGAGAAAAGAAGCCAAAACACGACAACAAATCCTGACGCGGGAAAAGACTAGTAATGACTGGGACAACCCTGTCCTGGCAGAAGAGGACAGGTGTGATGATGATGATGCTGATGATGGGATGCATGACGATATTGATGATAATGCACGATTAGCGAATCTCGATGAGGATGGATCCTGATGATTATTGATCTCGACGGATGACGGAATTCTAGATGGATGAGGTTGGGGGGGGATCTATATGATGACAAATCTAGATTGATGACGATCTCGGATGACATACAGTCGCAGGGTTTATTAGTACCGTCTACTTCTGACTTACGGGAGCAGGCGATGCCTGACATGACTCTCTCATATATATTATATGATATGAAGTCTATTCATGCGACTAGTGGACCACTGAATGAGGAGGAAGAGGATGTTGATGATGATGGATGTTGATGATGATGGGATGATGATGATGGATCAGAAGAAAACATGACAACAAAATCTCTCAGCGACGAATCTGGGACAAGCCTGTCCCTGGCAGAGACTAGTGGAGTTACAATCCTAATCAACACCAAAGGCTTCGAATATGCAACTTCCTGTCAATGGAATGGGAGAGTAAATTCCTGATGGACAAGACTTCTTCCAGCGTTGAGGACCTATCTCCACTACAACAATAACAGGGAAAAAACTCCATGTCAGAAGTGACCATTGGAGGAAAGAAGCCAAAACGACAAACAAATCCCTGAAGCGACAACTGGGGACATGTCATGTCCCTGGCAGAGACCGGTGATGATGGATGATGATGTAGTGGGATGCATGATGGATTGATGGATGATGATGAGGAAGGCATGATTGATGATGGATGATAATAATGGATTGATGATGATCATCAACAAGGATGATGATAATAAGAAGCCTCATAAACGACAAGAAATACTGAGCGACAACGTGGGGTGACAAAGCCTGTCCCTGGAAAGAGACTAGGTGTGAGTACCAATTCCTAATCAAATCAAAGGCTACTGATATTGCAATTTTCCTGTCCATGGTAAGGGAGAGAAATTCCTGATGACCGAGGAACTTCTTCCAGCGTTGACGAACCTATCTCAACACTCCAACAATAAACAATACAAAAACAAAGAACAACTCCATGTCAGAAGTGGACACACGGAGAAAAGAAGAAAAAAGGACAACAAAATACTGATCGACGACTGGGACAAGCCTGTCTCTGGCAGAGTCTTTGGTGAGTGATGATGATGATACATGGATGATGATGATGTTCTATGAAGGATGATAAATTGATGATAAGGAAGCCAAAATGACAACAAATCCTGATGCGACGACTGGGCACAGGCTTCTCCCTGCGTAGAGACTAGTGATGATGTTGATCATAATGATGATGGATTGGAATAATGATGATGCTTGATGGAAGATCATGATCATGATGATGATGATGGATGATGATTGATGATGATGCATGATGATGATGATGATGATGAATTGATGATGACAATTAAGAAGCCAAAACGGACACAGAAGAAATACTGTAGCGACAACTGGGGACAAGCCTGTCCGTGGCTGATTACTAGTGGTTAGTACAAATCCTAATCAAATCAAAGGCTTCCGGATATTGCAACTTCCTGTCAAATGGAAGGAAGAGAAATTAATGATGAACGGGATTGCTTCCAGCGTTGAGGTCTATCTCCACTACCAAACGAATAACAATAAACAACAAAGAAAAACTCCATGTCAGATAGTCGACCACGGAAAGGAAAAGAAGCCAAAAAGGGACAACCAAATAACTGAATCGACGGACTGGGACAAGCCTGTCCCCTCGGCAGAGGACCTGGTGATGACTGATGATGATGATGATGATGGCGTTTGATAATGGTATTGATCTTATGATGGATGATAATGATTGGGGGGGACTAAGGGAAGCCAAAACACGGACATAACAAATTCCTGACCGATGACCCTGGGACAAAGGCTGTCCCTTGGCAGAGACTAGTGGAGTACAATCCTACATCCCCTCCAAATCGAATGTCTTCGATCATGCTAACTTCCTCTTCATGGATAAAGGAGAGAAATTCCTGACGACGAAGAATTCTTTCAAGCGTTGAGCACCTATATCCACTAAAACAATACAATAACAACACAAGAAACACACTCCATGTCAGAAGTGACCATTGGAGGGAGAAGGAGGGAAAAGAAGCCAAAACGACAACAAATCTGAGCGAACTAAAACTGGGGACAAGATATGGTCCCTGGCCAGCGGACCGGTGATGATGATGATGATTGTATTGATGATGATGGATTTTGATGGTTATGATGATGATGAGGATGATTGATGATGGTAATTGATAATTGATGGATGTATGATGATCATCAATGATGATGATAATAAGGAAAAGCTCCAAAACGACAAGAAATACTGAGCAACAACTGGGACAAGCCAGTCCCCTGGAATAGACTAGTGGAGTACAATCCTAATCAAATCAAAGGCTTTGATATGCAACTTCCTGTCAATGGAAGGGAGAGAAATTCCTGATCACGAGACTTCTTCCAGAGTGAGGACCTATCTCCACTACAACAATAACAATAACAACAAAGAAAAACTCCTTGTCAGAAGTGACCACGGAGAAAAGAAGCAAAAAGGACAACAAATACTAATTGACCGACTGGGACAAGCCTGTCCCTGGCAGAGACTCGGTGATGATGATATGATGATGATGGATGATGATGATGATCTATGATGGATGATTAATGATGATAAGGAGCCAAAACGATAAAACAAATCCCTGAGCGACAACTGGGACAGGCTTGTCCCTGGCAGAGACTAGTGATGATGATGATCATATGATGATGATGGATGATGATGATGCTTGATGGATGATGTTGATGGCTGATGATTGATGATGATGATGATGATGACACCTAAGAAGCCAAAAACGAAAAGAAATACTGGGCGACAACTGGGACAAGCCTGTCCCTGGCTGAACACTAGTTGAGTACAATCCTACTAAATCAAAGGCTACGATATGCAACTTCCAATCAATGGAAGGAAGAGAAATTCCTGAAGACCGAGACTTCTTCCAGTGTTGAGGACCTATCTCCACTCAACAATAAAACAACAACAACAAAAAAAAACTCCAGGTCAGAAGTGACCACGGAGAAAAAGAGCCAAAAGGGACAACAAATACTGATCGACGACTGGGACAAGCCTGGCAGAGACTGGTGATGATGATGAGGATGATGATGATGAAGGTCTGATGATGATGATCTATGATGGATGATAATGATGATAAGAAGCCAAACGACAACAAATCCTGACCGATGACTGGTACAAGCCTGTCCCAGGCAGAGACTAGTGGAGTACAATCCTAATCAATCGAAGCTTCGATATGCAACTTCATCTTCATCGGAAAGGAGAGAATTCCTGACAACGAGACTTCTTCAAGCGTTGAGCACCTATATCCACTACAACAATACAATAACAACAAAGAAAAACTCCATGTCAGAAGTGACCATGGAGAAAAGAAGCCAAAACGACAACAAATCCTGAGCGAAGACTGGGACAACCCTGTCCTGGCAGAGACAGGTGATGATGATGATGCTGATGATGGATGATGACGATATTGATGATAATGACATTAGCAATCTCGATGAGGATGATCCTGATGATATTGATCTCGAGATGACGATCTAGATGATGATGATTCTATATGATGACAATCTAGATGATGACGATCTCGATGACAAGTCGCAGGTGAGTACCGTCTACTTCTACTTACGGTAGCAGGCGATGCCTGACCTGACTCTCTCATATATATATATGATGAAGTCTATTCATGACTAGAGACACTGAATGAGGAGGAAGAGGATGTTGATGATGATGATGTTGATGATGATGATGATGATGATGATCAGAAGAAAAAATGACAACAAATCCTCAGCGACGACTGGGACAAGCCTGTCCCTGGCAGAGACTAGTGGAGTACAATCCTAATCAAACCAAAGGCTTC
Source organism: Margaritifera margaritifera (assembly GCA_029931535.1). Lineage (NCBI taxonomy): Eukaryota > Metazoa > Mollusca > Bivalvia > Unionida > Margaritiferidae > Margaritifera > Margaritifera margaritifera. Next base: position 56,056 of record JAQPZY010000181.1, on the reverse strand, counting down.
GATATGCAACTTCCTGTCAATGGAAGGGAGAGAAATTCCTGATGACAAGACTTCTTCCAGCGTTGAGGACCTATCTCCAATACACAAATAACAGGTAAAAACTCCATGTCAGAAGTGACCATGGAGAAAAGAAGCTAAAACGACAACAAATCCTGAGCGACGACTGGGAGAAGCATGTCCCTGGCAGAGACCGGTGATGATGATGATGATGATGATGATGATGGATGATGGATGATGATGAGGAGGATGACTGATGATGGATCATAATGATGGATGATGATGATGATAATAAGAAGCCCAAACAACAAGAAATACTGAGCGACGACTGGGACAAGCCTGTCCCTGGAAGAGACTAGTGGAGTACAATCCTAATCAAATCAAAGGCTTCGATATGCAACTTCCTGTCAATGGAAGGGAGAGAAATTCCTGACGAGACTTCTTCCAGCGTTGAGGACCTAACTCCACTACAACAATAACAATAACAACAACGAAAAACTCCATGTCAGAAGTGACCATGGAGGAAGAAGAAGAAAAAGGACAACAAATACTGATCGACGACTGGGACAAGCCTGTCTCTGGCAGAGTCTGGTGGTGATGATGATGATAATGGATGATGATGATGATCTATGAAGGATGATAATGATGATAAGAAGCCAAAATGACAACAAATCCTGAGCGACGACTGGGACAGGCTTCTCCCTGGTAGAGACTAGTGATTGATGATGATCATAATGATGATGATGATGATGATGATTGATGATGGATGATGATGATGATGATGATGATGATGATGATGATGATGATGATGATGATGATGATGATGATGATGACGACAATAAGAAGCCAAAATGACGAGAAATACTGAGCGACAACTGGGACAAGCCTGTCCCTGGCAGAGACTAGTGGAGTACAATCCTAATCAAATCAAAGGCTTCGATATGCAACTTCCTGTCAATGGAAGGAAGAGAAATTAATGATGACGGGACTGCTTCCAGCGTTGAGGACCTATCTCCACTACAACAATAACAATACAACAAAGAAAAACTCCATGTCAGAAGTGACCACGGAGAAAAGAAGCCAAAAGGACAACAATACTGATCGACGACTGGGACAAGCCTGTCCCCTGGCAGAGACTGGTGATGATGATGATGATGATGGATGATAATGATGATCTATGATGGATGATAATGATGATAAGAAGCCAAAACGACAACAAATCCTGACCGATGACTGGGACAAGCCTGTCCCTGGCAGAGACTAGTGGAGTACAATCCTAATCAAATCGAAGGCTTCGATATGCAACTTCCTCTTCATGGAAAGGAGAGAAATTCCTGACGACGAGAATTCTTCAAGCGTTGAGCACCTATATCCACTACAACAATAACAATAACAACAAAGAAAAACTCCATGTCAGAAGTGACCATGGAGAAAAGAAGCCAAAACGACAACAAATCCTGAGCGACAACTGGGACAAGTATGTCCCCTGGCAGAGACCGGTGATGATGATGATGATGTATGATGATGATGATTGATGGATGATGATGATGAGGATGATTGATGATGGATGATAATGATGGATGATGATGATCATCAAGATGATGATAATAAGAAGCCAAAACGACAAGAAATACTGAGCAACAACTGGGACAAGCCTGTCCCTGGCAGAGACTAGTGGAGTACAATCCTAATCGAATCAAAGGCTTCGATATGCAACTTCCTGTCTATGGAAGGGAGAGAAATTCCTGATGATGAGACTTCTTCCAGCATCGAGGACCTATCTCCACTACAACAATAACAATAACAACAAAGAAAAACTCCATGTCAGAAGTGACCATGGAGAAAAGAAGCAAAAAGGACAACAAATACTAATCGACGACTGGGACAAGCCTGTCCCTGGCAGAGACTGGTGATGATGATGATGATGATGGATGATGATGATGATCTATGATGGATGATAATGATGATAAGAAGCCAAAACGACAACAAATCCTGAGCGGCGACTGGGACAGGCTTGTCCCTGGCAGAGACTACTGAATATGATTATCATAATGATGATGATGGATGATGATGATGCTTGATGGATGATGATGATGATGATGATGGATGATGATGATGATGATGATGATGACAATAAGAAGCCAAAACGACAAGAAATACTGAGAGACAACTGGGACAAGCCTGTCCCTGGCTGAGACTAGTGGAGTACAATCCTAATCAAATCAAAGGCTACGATATACAACTTCCATCAATGGAAGGAAGAGAAATTCCTGATGACGAGACTTCTTCCAGTGTTGAGACCTATCTCTCCACTACAACAATAACAATAACAACAAAGAAAAACTCCATGTCAGAAGTGACCACGGAGAAAAGAAGCCAAAAGGACAACAAATACTGATCGACGACTGGGACAAGCCTGTCCCTAGCAGAGACTGGTGATGATGATGATGATGATGATGATGATGGATGATGATGATGATGATCTATGATGGATGATAATGATGATAAGAAGACAAAACGACAACAAATCCTGAGCGACGACTGGGACAAGCCTGTCTCTGGCAGAGACTAGTGGAGTACAATCCTAATCAAATCGAACGCTTCGATATGCAACTTCCTGTTCATGGAAGGGAGAGAAATTCCTGACGACGAGACTTCTTCAAGCGTTGAGCACCTATTTCCACTACAACAATAACAATAACAACAATGAAAATCTCCATGTCATACGTGACCATGTATAAAAGAAGCCAAAACGACAACAAATCCTGAACGAAGACTGGGACAACCCTGTCCTGGCAGAGACACAGGTGATGATGATGATGCTGATGATGGATGATGACGATATTGATGATTAATGACATTAGCTAATCCTCGATGAGGATGATCCTGATGATATTGATCTCGAAGATGACGATCTAGATGATGATGATCTATATGATGACAATCTAGATGATGACGATCTCGATGACAAGTCGCAGTTAGTACCGTCTACTTCTACTTACGGTAGCAGGCGATGCCTGACCTGACTCTCTCATATATATATATGATGAAGTCTATTCATGACTAGAGACACTGAATGAGGAGGAAGAGGATGTTGATGATGTGATGTGATGATGATGATGATGATGATGATCAGAAGAAAAAATGACAACAAATCCTCAGCGACGACTGGACAAGCCTGTCCCTGGCAGAGACTAGTGGAAGTACAATCCTAATCAAACCAAAGGCTTCGATATGCAACTTCCTGTCAATGGAAGGGAGAGAAATTCCTGATGACAAGACTTCTTCCAGCGTTGAGGACCTATCTCCACTACAACAATAACAGGGAAAAACTCCATGTCAGAAGTGACCATGGAGAAAAGAAGCCAAAAACGACAACAATCCTGAGCGACAACCTGGGACAAGCATGTCCCCTGGCAGAGACCGTTGATGATGATGATGATGTATGATGATGATGATTGATGGATGATGATGAGGAGCATGATTGAGATGGATGATAATAATGGATTATGATGATCATCAAGATGATGATAATAAGAAGCCAAAACGACAGAAATACTGAGCGACAACTGGACAAGCCTGTCCCTGGAAGAGACTAGTGGAGTACAATCCTAATCAAATCAAAAGGCTCTGATATGCAACTTCCTGTCAATGGAAGGGAGAGAAAATTCTGATGACGAGACTTCTTCCAGCGTTGAGAACCTATCTCAACTACAACAATAACAATAAAAACAAAGAAAAACTCCATGTCAGAAGTGACCACGGAGAAAAGAAGAAAAAAGGACAACAAATACTGATCGACGACTGGGACAAGCCTGTCCCTGGCAGAGACTGGTGGTGATGATGATGATAATGGATGATGTGATGATCTATGAAGGATGATAATGATGATAAAGAAGCCAAAAATGACAACAAATCCTGAGCGACGGACTGGACAGCTTCTCCCTGGTAGAGACTAGTGATGATGATGATCATAATGATGATGATGGATAATGATGATGCTTGATGGATGATGATGATGGATGATGATTGATGATGATGATGATGATGACAATAAGAAGCCAAAACGAAAGAAATACTGAGCGACAAACTGGGACAAGCCTGTCCCTGGCTTGAAACTAGTGGAGTACAATCCTAATCGAATAGAAGGCTTCGATATGCAACTTCCTGTCAATGGAAGGGAGATGAAATTCCTGATGATGAGACTTCTTCCAGTGTTGAGGACCTATCTCACTCCAACAATAACAATAACAACAAAGAAAAAACTCCATGTCAGAAGTGACCATGGAGAAAAGACGCCAAAAGGACAACAAATACTGATCGACGGACTGGGACAAGCCTGTCCCTGGCAGGGACTGGTGATGATGATGATAATGATGATGATGATGATGATGGATGATGATTATGATATATGATGGATGATAATGATGATAAGAAGATAAAACGACAACAAATCCTCACGATGCACTGGGACAAGCCGGTCTGGCAGAGACTAGTGGAGTACAATCCTAATCAAATCAAAGGCTTCGATATGCAACTTCCTGTCAATGGAAGGGAGAGAAATTCCTGATGACGAGACTTCTTCCAGCATTGAGGACCTATCTCCACTAAAACAATAACAAGGCAAAACTCCATGCCAGAAGTGACCATGGAGAAAAGAAGCCAAAACGACAACAAATCCTTAGCGCCGAAAGGGACAAGCATGTCCCTGGCAGAGACCGGTGATGATGATGATGATTGATGGATGATGAGGATGACTGATGATGGATCATAATGATGGATGATGATGATGATAATAAGAAGCCCAAACAACAAGAAATACTGAGCGACGACTGGGACAAGCCTGTCCCTGGCAGAGACTAGTGGAGTACAATCCTAATCAAATCAAAGGCTTCGATATGCAACTTCCTGTCAATGGAAGGAAGATAAATTCCTGATCACGAGACTTCTTCCAGCGTTGAGGACCTATCTCCACTCCAACAATAACAATAACAACAAAGAAAAACTCCATGTCAGAAGTGACCACGAAGAAAAGAAGCCAAAAGGACAACAAATACTGATCGACGACTGGGACAAGCCTGACCCTGGCAGGGACTGGTGATGATGATGATGATGGATGATAATGATGATAAGAAGCCAAAACGACAACAAATCCTGACCGACGACTGGGACAAGCCTGTCCCTGGCAGAGACTAGTGGAGTACAATCCTAATCAAATTGAAGGCTTCGATATGCAACTTCCTGTTCATGGAAGGGAGAGAAATTCCTGACGATGAGACTTCTTCAAGAGTTGAGGACCTATATCCACTTCAACAATAACAATAACAACAAAAAAAAAACTCCATGTCAGAAGTGACCATGGAGAAAAGAAGCCAAAACGACAACAAATCCTGAGCGAAGACTGGGACAAGCCTGTCCCTGGCAGAGACCGGTGATGATGATGATGCTGATGATGGATGATGACGATATCGATGATAATGACATTAGCAATCTCGATGACGATGATCCTGATGATGTCGATCTCGAAGATGACGATCTAGATGATGACCATCTATATGATGACAATCTAGATGATGACGATCTCGATGACAAGTCGCAGGTAGTACCGTCTACTTCTACTTACGGTAGCAGGCGATGCCTGACCTGACTCTCTCATATATATATATGATGAAGTCTATTCATGACTAGAGACACTGAACGAGGAGGAAGAGGATGTTGATGATGATGATGATAAGAAGAAAAAATGACAACAAATCCTGAGCGACGACTGGAACAAGCCTGTCCCTGGCAGAGACTAGTGGAGTACAATCCTAATCAAATCAAAAGCTTCGATATGCAACTTCCTGTCAATGGAAGGGAGAGAAATTCCTGATGATGAGACTTCTTCCAGCGTTGAGGACCTATCTCCACTCCAATAACAATAACAACAAAGAAAAACTCCATGTCAGAAGTGACCACGGTGAAAAGAAGCCAAAACGACAACAAATCCTGAGCGAAGACTGGGACAAGCCTGTCCCTGGCAGAGACCGGTGATCATGATGATGCTGATGATGGATGATGACAATATCGATGATAATGACATTAGCAATCTCGATGACGATGATCCTGATGATGTCGATCTCGAAGATGACGATCTAGATTATGACGATCTATATGATGACAATCTAGATGATGACGATCTCGATGACAAGTCGCAGGTAGTACCGTCTACTTCTACTTACGGTAGCAGGCAATGCCTGACCTGACTCTCTCATATATATATATGATGAAGTCTATTCATGACTAGAGACACTGAACGAGGAGGAAGAGGATGTTGATGATGATGATGATGATAATAAAAAGACAAAATGACAACAAATCCGGAGCGATGACTGGGACAAGCCTGTCTGTGGAAGAGACTAGTGGAGTACAATCCTAATGAAATCAAAGGCTTCGATATGGAACTTCCTGTCAATGGAAGGGATAGAAATTCCTGATGACGAGACTTCTTCCAGCGTTGAGGACCTATCTCCACTACAACAATAACAAGGAAAAACTCCATGTCAGAAGTGACCATGGAGAAAAGAAGCCTCAACGACAACAAATCCTGAGCGACGACTGGGATAAGCATGTCCCTGGCAGAGACCGGTGATGATGATGATGATTGATGGATGATGATGAGGAGGATGATCGATGATGGATGATAATGATGGATGATCACGATCATGATGATGATGATAATAAGAAGCCAAAACGACAAGAAATACTGAGCGACGACTGGGAGAAGCCTGTCCCTGGCAGAGACTAGTGGAGTACAATGCTAATCAAATCAAAGGCTTTGATATGCAACTTCCTGTCAATGGAAGGGAGAGAAATTCCTGATGATGAGACTTCTTCCAGCATTGAGGACCTATCTCCACTCCAACAATAACAATAACAAAAAAGAAAAACTCCATGTTAGAAGTGACCACGGAGAGAAGAAGCCAAAAGGACAACAAATACTGATCGACGACTGGGACAAGCCTGTCCCTGGCAGAGACTGGTGATGATGATGATGATGATGATGGATGATGATGATGATCTATGATGGATGATAATGATGTTAAGAAGCCAAAACGACAACAAATCCTGACCGACGACTTGGACAAGCCTGTCCCTGGCAGAGACTAGTGGAGTACAATCCTAATCAAATCGAAGGCTTCGATATGCAACTTCCTGTTCGTGGAAGGGAGAGAAATTCCTGACGACGAGACTTCTTCAAGCGTCGAGGACCTATATCCACTACAACAATAACAATAACAACAAAGAAAAACTTCATGTCAGAAGTGACCATGGAGAAAAGAAGCCAAAAGGACTACAAATCCTGAGCGACGACTGGGACAAGACTGTCCCTGGCAGAGACTAGTGATGATGATGATGATAATGATGATGATGGATGATGATGATGATGGATGATGACGATTGATGATGGATGATAATGATGGATGATGATGATGACAATAAGAAGCCAAAACGACAAGAAATACTGAGCGACGACTGTCCATGGAAGGGAGAGAACTGCACACACTACAAACTACACTGAACCTTCAGCAATACGTCATCGTGACAATGAAACCAAACAAATGTGACACAACACAAGCAATTCAACCTGAAATATTTGACAACACTACCGTGCTGAGAACCTCTGAGTACCACCACTTGTGCAGTATTATAGCTGCAGATATTTGTAATGAGAGTCTTGTGCTATATGATAACTGCAGCTACTTTTACCACACGTTTAGTCCTGTATTTTAACCGCAGGCATTTTTCATGGGATGTCTTGTGAAATATTATATTTGTAATGGGAGTCTTGTACAGTATTATAAGCACAGCAACTATTTGGAATACAAGTTTACTGCAGTATTATAACAACTGCAGTCATTTGTAATGGCAGGTCTTGTGCAGTATTACAACAACAGGACCTGTAAGTATTGGGAGTCTTGTGTCTTGCATAGCACCTGTGCATACCACCGAACCATGTCATGCAACAAATGCAACAACAGATTAGATACAACTTGAACTATTCAACACATTTTCATTTGTATCTTGTGCTGATAATAATAATGATGGATGATGATGATGATGATGATGGCGATGGTGATGACGATTGATTTACTGATGGATGATAATGATGAATGATGATGATGATAATGGATAGATGGATGGATGATGATGATTGATGGACGATAATAATGCATAATGATGATGATGATGATAATTATGGTAATGGATGATGATGATGATGATGGATGATGATGATTCCTAATTGATGATGATGATTCCTGTCCAACTATGCAACTTCCTGTCCATGGAAGGGAGAGAACTGCACACACTACAAACTACACTGAACCTTCAGCAATACGTCGTCCTGACCATGAAACCGAACAAATGTGACACAACACAAGCAATTCAACCTGAAACATTTGACAACACTACCTTGCTGGCAACCTCCGAGTACCACCACTTGTGCAGTATTATAGCTGCAGATATTTGTAATGAGAGTCTTGTGCTGTATGATAACAGCAGCTAAATTTAACACACGTTTAATCAAGTATTTTAACCGCAGGCATTTTTCATGGGATGTTTTGTGCAATATTATAACTGCAGATATTTGTAATGGGAGTCTTGTACAGTATTATGAGCACTGCAACTATTTGGAATACAAGTTTACTGCAGTATTATAACAACTACAGCCATTTGTAATGGCAGGTCTTGTGCAGTATTACAACAACAGGACCTGTAAGTATTGGGAGTCTTGTGCCTTGCATAGCACCTGGGATTACCACCAAACCATGTCATGCAACAACAGATTAGATATAACTTGAACTATTCAACACATTTTCCCTTTTATCTTTCGCTAATAATAATAATGATGAATGATGATGATGATGATAATGGATAGATGGATGGATGATGATGACGATGATGATAATGGATGATTATGATTGATGGATGATGATAATGGATGATGATGATGATGACGACTGCGATGATGATGATGATTGATGGCTGATGGATGATAATGGATAGATGGATGATGATGATTAATGGATGATGATGATGATTGATGGATGATAACGATAAATGATGATGATGATAATGGATGATGATTATTCCAAATCGATGATGATGATGATGATGATGATGATTCCTGTCCAACTATGCAACTTTCTGTACATGGAAGGGAGAGAACTGCACACACTACAAACTACACTGAACCTTCACCAATACATCATCCTGACCATGAAGCCGAACAAATGTGACACAACAAGCAATTCAACCTGAAACATTTGACAACACTACCTTGCTGAGAACCTCTGAGTACCACCACTTGTGCAGTATTATACCTGCAGATATTTGTAATGAGAGTCTTCTGCTGTATAACTGCAGCTACTTTTACCACAGATTTAGTCCAATATTTTAAACACAGGCATTTTTCATGGGATGTTTTGAGCAATATTATATTTGTAATGGGAGTCTTGTACAGTATTATGAGCACTGCAACTATTTGGAATACAAGTTTACTGTAGTATTATAACAACTACAGCCATTTGTAATGGCAGGTCTTGTGCAGTATTACAACAACAGGACCTGTAAGTATTGGGAGTCGTGTACCTTGCATAGCACCTGGGATTACCACCAAACCATGTCATGCAACAAATGCAACAACAAATTTTATATAACTTGAACTATTCAACACATTTTCCCTTGTACAACTGCACACACTACAAACTACACTGAACCTTCAGCAATATGTCGTCCTGTTCATTAAACCGAACAAATGTGACAACACAAGCAATTCAACCTGAAACATTTGACAACACTACCTTGCTGAGAACCTCTGAGTACCACCACTTGTGCAGTATTCTAACTGCAGATATTTGTAATGGGAGTCTTGTGTAGTATTATAATTGCAGCTGTTTGTAATGGGGGTCTTATGCAGTATTATAACCACTGCTATTTGTAATGGGAGTCATGTGCAGTATTCTAACTGCAGTCATTTGTATTGGGAGTCTTGTGCAGTCTTATAACAACTGCAACGATTTGTAATGGGAGATCTTGCACCATATTATCCTAACTACAGCCATTTCTAATGGGAGTCCTGTACAGTATTCTAAAAATCACATCTATTTGTAATGCAAGTCAACTGCAGCATTATAACTGCAACTATTTGTAATAGAAGTTTTGTGCAGCATTCTAACTGCAGCTATTTGTAATAGGAGTCTTGTGCAGTCTTATAAAAACTGCATCAAAACTAGCTATTTGTAATGGGAGACATGTGCAGTATTGTAACTGCAGCTATTTGTAATGGGAGTTATGTGCAGCATTAAAACAACTGTAGCTATTTGTAACGGGAGTCATATGCAGTCTTATAACAACCGCAACTATTTCATATTCATATAGGAGTTTTGTGTAGTATTACAAAACTGCAGCTATTGGTAATGGGTGGTTTTGTGCAGTATTATAAAAACTACAGCTATTTCTAATGGGAGGTCAATCACCACATTATAACAAATGCAAGTATTTGTAATGGGAGTTTTGTGATGTACTATAATAAATGCAGCTTTTTGTAATGGCAGGTCTTGTGCTGTATTACAAGAACAAGACCTGTAAGTATTGGGAGTCTTGTGCCTTGCATAGCACCTGTGCATACCACCAAACCATGTCATGCAACAAATGCAAAAACAGATTAGATAGAACTTGAACTATTCAACACATTTTCATTTGTATCTTGTGCTGATAATAATAATGATGAATGATGTTGATAATGGATAGATGGATGGATGATGATGATGACGATGATGATAATGGATAATTATGATAATTATGATTGATGGATGATGATAATGGATGATGATGATGATGATGATGATGATGATGATGATGATGACTGCGATGATGATGATGATTGATGGCTGATGGATGATAATGGATAGATGGATGATGATGATTAATGGATGATGATGATGATGATTGATGGATGATAACGATAAATGATGCTGATGATGATTATTCCAAATCGATGATGATGATGATTCCTGTCCAACTATGCAACTTCCTGTCCATGGAAGGGAGAGAACTGCACACACTACAAACTACACTGAACCTTCAGCAATACATCATCCTGACCATGAAGCTGAACAAATGTGACACAACACAAGCAATTCAACCTGAAACATTTGACAACACTACCTTGCTGAGAACCTCTGAGTACCACCACTTGTGCAGTATTATAGCTGCAGATATTTGTAATGAGAGTCTTGTGCTGTATAACTGCAGCTACTTTTACCACAGATTTAGTCCAATATTTTAAACACAGGCATTTTTCATGGGATGTTTTGAGCAATATTATATTTGTAATGGGAGTCTTGTACAGTATTATGAGCACTGCAACTATTTGGAATACAAGTTTACTGCAGTATTATAACAACTACAGCCATTTGTAATGGCAGGTCTTGTGCAGTATTACAACAACAGGACCTGTAAGTATTGGGAGTCTTGTGCCTTGCATAGCACCTGGGATTACCACCAAACCATGTCATGCAACAAATGCAACAACAGATTAGATATAACTTGAACTATTCAACACATTTTCCCTTTTATCTTGTGCTGATAATAATAATGATGAATGATGATGATGATAATGGATAGATGGATGGATGATGATGATGATGATGATGACGATGATAATGGATGATTATGATAATTATGATTGATGGATTAAGATAATGGATGATGATGATGATGATGACTGTGATGATGATGATGATTGATGGATGATAATGATAACAATGAATGATGATGATAATGGATAGATGGATGGATGATGATGATTGATGGATGATGATTGATGGATGATGATAATGATGATTGATGGATGATGATTATTCCTAATCGATGATGATGATGATGACTCCTGTCCAACTATGCAACTTCCTGTCCATGGAAGGGAGAGAACTGCACACACTACAAACTACACTGAACCTTCAGCAATACGTCATCGTGACAATGAAACCGAAATGTGACACAACACAAGCAATTCAACCTGAAATATTTGACAACACTACCTTGCTGAAAACCTCTGAGTACCACCACTTGTGCAGTATTATAGCTGCAGATATTTGTAATGAGAGTCTTGTGCTGTATAATAACTGCAGATACTTTTACTACAAATTTAGTCCTGTATGTTAACCACAGGCATTTTTCATGGGATGTTTTGTGCAATATTATATTTGTAATGGGAGTCTTGTACAGTATTATGAGCACTGCAACTATTTGGAATACAAGTTTACTGCAGTATTATAACAACTACAGCCATTTGTAATGGCAGGTCTTGTGCAGTATTACAACAACAGGACCTGTAAGTATTGGGAGTCTTGTGCCTTGCATAGCACCTGGGATTACCACCAAACCATGTCATGCAACAAATGCAACAACAGATTAGATATAACTTGAACTATTCAACACATTTTCCCTTTTATCTTGTGCTGATAATAATAATGATGAATGATGATGATGATAATGGATAGATGGATGGATGATGATGATGATGATGATGATGATGATAATGGATGATTATGATAATTATGATTGATGGATTAAGATAATGGATGATGATGATGATGATGACTGTGATGATGATGATGATTGATGGATGATAATGATAACAATGAATGATGATGATAATGGATAGATGGATGGATGATGATGATTGATGGATGATGATGATGATGATTGATGGATGATGATAATGATGATTGATGGATGATGATTATTCCTAATCGATGATGATGATGATGACTCCTGTCCAACTATGCAACTTCCTGTCCATGGAAGGGAGAGAACTGCACACACTACAAACTACACTGAACCTTCAGCAATACGTCATCGTGACAATGAAACCGAAATGTGACACAACACAAGCAATTCAACCTGAAATATTTGACAACACTACCTTGCTGAAAACCTCTGAGTACCACCACTTGTGCAGTATTATAGCTGCAGATATTTGTAATGAGAGTCTTGTGCTGTATAATAACTGCAGATACTTTTACTACAAATTTAGTCCTGTATGTTAACCACAGGCATTTTTCATGGGATGTTTTGTGCAATATTATATTTGTAATGGGAGTCTTGTACAGTATTATGAGCACTGCAACTATTTGGAATACAAGTTTACTGCAGTATTATAACAACTACAGCCATTTGTAATGGCAGGTCTTGTGCAGTATTACAACAACAGGACCTGTAAGTATTGGGAGTCTTGTGTCTTGCATAGCACCTGTGCATACCACCGAACCATGTCATGCAACAAATGCAACAACAGATTAGATATAACTTGAATTATTCAACACATTTTCCCTTTTATCTTCTGCTGATAATAATAATGATGAATGATGATGATAATGGATAGATGGATGGATGATGATCGATGATGATGATGACAATGATAATAGATGATTATGATAATTATGATTGATGGATGATGACTGCGATGATGATGATGATTGATGGATGATAATGAATAGATGGATGGATGGATGGATGATGATGATGATGATTGATGGATGATAATGATGAATGATGATAATGGATGATGATGATGGATGATGATGATTATTCCTAATTGATGATGATGATTCCTGTCCAACGATGCAACTTCCTGTCCATGGAAGGGAGAACTGCACACACTACAAACTACACTGAACCTTCAGCAATACATCATCCTGACCATGAAACCGAACAAATGTGACACAACATAGGCAATTCAACCTGAAACATTGACAACACTACCTTGCTGAGAACTTCTGAGTACCACCACTTGTGCAGTATTATAGCTGCAGATATTTGTAATGACAGTCTTGTGTTGTATGATAACTGCAGCTATTTTTACCATACGTTTAGTCCTGTATTTTAACAACAGGCATATTCAAGGGATGTCTTGTGAAATATTATATTTGTAATGGGAGTCTTGTACAGTATTATGAGCACTGCAACTATTTGGAATACAAGTTTACTGCAGTATTATAACAACTGCAGTCATTTGTAATGGCAGGTCTTGTGCAGTATTACAACAACAGGACCTGTAAGTATTGGGAGTCTTGTGCCTTGCATAGCACCTGTGCATACCACCAAACCATTTCATGCAACAAATGCAACAACAGATTAGATACAACTTGAACTATTCAACACATTTTCATTTGTATCTTGTGCTGATAATAATAATGATGAATGATGATGATGATGATGATGGTGATGACAATTGATGGCTGATGGATGATAATGATGAAAATGATGATAATGATGGTAATGAATGATGATGATGATGATGATGATGGATGATGATGATTCCTAATCGATGATGATGATTCCTGTCCAACTATGCAACTTCCTGTCCATGGAAGGGAGAGAACTGAACACACTACAAACTACACTGAACCTTCAGCAATACGTCGTCCTGACCATGAAACCGAACAAATGTGACACAACACAAGCAATTCAACCTGAAACATTTGACAACACTACCTTGCTGGCAACCTCCGAGTACCACCACTTGTGCAGTATTATAGCTGCAGATATTTGTAATGAGAGTCTTGTGTTGTATGATAACAGCAGCTAAATTTAACGCGTTTAGTCCTGTATTTTAACTGCAGGCATTTTTCATGGGATGTTTTGTGCAATATTATAACTACAGATATTTGTAATGGGAGTCTTGTACAGTATTATGAGCACTGCAATTATTTGGAATGCAAGTTTACTGCAGTATTATAACAACTACAGCCATTTGTAATTGCTGGTCTTGTGCAGTATTACAACAACAGGACCTGTAAGTATTGGGAGTCTTGTGCCTTACATAGCACCTGGGATTACCACCAAACCATGTCATGCAACAAATGCAACAACAGATTAGATATAACTTGAACTATTCAACACATTTTCTCTTTTATCTTCGCTAATAATAATAATAATGATGAATGATGATGATGATGATGATAATGGATAGATGGATGGATGATGATGATGATGACGATGATGATAATGGATGATTATGATTGATGGATGATGATAATGGATGATGATGATGATGACTGCAATGATGATGACGATTGATGGCTGATGGATGATAATGATAATGATGAATGATGATGATAATGGATAGATGGATGGATGGATGATGATGATGATTGATGGATGATGATGTCCATGGAAGGGAGAGAACTGCACACACTAGAAACTACACTGAACCTTCAGCAATACGTCATCGTGACAATGAAACCGAACAAATGTGACACAACACAAGCAATTCAACCTGAAACATTTGACAACACTACCTTGCTGAGAACCTCTGAGTACCACCACTTGTGCAGTATTATAGCTGCAGATATTTGTAATGAGAGTCTTGTGCAGTATGATAACTGCAGATACTTTTACCACACGTTTAGTCCTGTATTTTAACCGCAGGCATTTTTCATGGGATGTTTTGTGCAATATTATATTTGTAATGGGAGTCTTGTACAGTATTATGTGCACTGCAACTATTTGGAATACAAGTTTACTGCAGTATTATAACAACTACAGCCATTTGTAATGGCAGGTCTTGTGCAGTATTACAACAACAGGACCTGTAAGTATTGGGAGTCTTGTGCCTTGCATAGCACCTGGGATTACCACCAAACCATGTCATGCAACAAATGCAACAACAGATTAGATATAACTTGAAGTATTCAACACATTTTCCCTTTTATCTTGTGCTGATAATAATAATGATGAATGATGATGATGGTGATGATAATGGATAGATGGATGGATGATTATGATAATTATGATTGATGGATGATGATGATAATGATGATGCTGATAATGATGATGATGACGATTGATGACTGATGGATAATAATGATGATTGATGGTGATGATGATGATGATTGATGGATGATAATGATGAATGATGATGATGATAATGGATGATGATGATTATTCCTAATCGATGATGATGATGATGATGATTCCTGTCCAACTATGCAACTTCCTGTCCATGGAAGGGAGAGAACTGCACACACTACAAACTACACTGAACCTTCAGCAATACATCATCCTGACCATGAAACCGAACAAATGTGACACAACACAAGCAATTCAACCTGAAACATTTGACAACACTACCTTGCTGAGAACTTCTGAGTACCACCACTTGTGCAGTATTATAGCTGCAGATATTTGTAATGAGAGTCTTGTGCTGTATGATAACTGCAGATACTTTTACCACACCTTTAGTCCTGTATTTTAACAACAGGCATATTCAAGGGATGTCTTGTGCAATATTATATTTGTAATGGGAGTCTTGTACAGTATTATGAGCACTGCAACTATTTGGAATACAAGTTTACTGCAGTATTATAACAACTACAGCCATTTGTAATGGCAGGTCTTGTGCAGTATTACAACAACAGGACCTGTAAGTATTGGGAGTCTTGTGCCTTGCATAGCACCTGTGCATACCACCAAACCATGTCATGCAACAAATGCAACAACAGATTAGATATAACTTGAACTATTCAACACATTTTCCCTTGTACAACTGCACACACTACAAACTACACTGAACCTTCAGCAATATGTCGTCCTGTTCATTAAACCGAACAAATGTGACAACACAAGCATTTCAACCTGAAACATTTGACAACACTACCTTGCTGAGAACCTCTGAGTACCACCACTTGTGCAGTATTATAACTGCAGATATTTGTAATGGGAGTCTTGTGTAGTATTATAACTGCAGCTGTTTGTAATGGGGGTCTTGTGCAGTATTATAACCACTGCTATTTGTAATGGGAGTCATGTGCAGTATTCTAACTGCAGTCATTTGTATTGAGAGTCTTGTGCAGTCTTATAACAACTGCAACTATTTGTAATGGGAGATCGTGCACCATATTATCCTAACTGCAGCCATTTCTAATGGGAGTCTTGTACAGTATTCTAAAAACCACATCTATTTGTAATGCGAGTCAACTGCAGCATTATAACTGCAACTATTTGTAATAGAAGTTTTGTGCAGCATTCTAACTGCAGCTATTTGTAATGGGAGTCTTGTGCAGTCTTATAAAAACTGCATCAAAACTAGCTATTTGTAATGGGAGCCATGTGCAGTATTGTAACTGCAGTTATTTGTAATGGGAGTTATGTGCAGCATTATAACAACTGTAGCTATTTGTAACGGGAGTCATATGCAGTCTTATAACAACTGCAACTATTTGTAATGGGAGTCTTGTGTAGTATTACAAAACTGCAGCTATTGGTAATGGGTGGTTTTGTGCAGTATTATAAAAACTACAGCTATTTCTAATGGGAGGTCAATCACCACATTATAACAAATGCAAGTATTTGTAATGGGAGTTTTGTGCAGTACTATAATAAATGCAGCTATTTGTAATGGCAGGTCTTGTGCAGTATTACAACAACAAGACCTGTAAGTATTGGAAGTCTTGTGCCTTGCATAGCACCTGTGCATACCACCAAACCATGTCATGCAACAAATGCAAAAACAGATTAGATATAACTTGAACTATTCAACACATTTTCCCTTTTATCTTGTGCTGATAATAATAATGATAAATGATGATGATGGTAATGATAATGGATAGATGGATGGATGATGATGATAATTATGATTGATGGATGATGATGATGATGACTGTGATGATGATAACGATTGATGGATGATAGTGATAATGATGAATGATGATGATAATGGATAGATGGATGGATGGATGATGATGATTGATGGATGATGATGATGATGATGATGATGATGATGATGATGATGATGATTGATGGATGATAATGATGATGATGATAATGGATGATGATGATGGATGATGATGATTATTCCTAATTGATGATGATGATGATGATGATTCCTGTCCAACTATGCAACTTCCTGTCCATGGAAGGGAGAGAACTGCACACACTACAAACTACACTGAACCTTCAGAAATATGTCGTATTGACCATGAAACCGAACAAATGTGACACAACACAAGCAATTCAACCTGAAACATTTGACAACACTTCCTTGCTGGGAACCTCAGTGTACCACCACTTGTGCAGTATTATAGCTGCAGATATTTGTAATGAGAGTCTTGTGCTGTATGATAACTGCAGATACTTTTACCACACCTTTAGTCCTGTATTTTAACAACAGGCATATTCAAGGGATGTCTTGTGCAATATTATATTTGTAATGGGAGTCTTGTACAGTATTATGAGCACTGCAACTATTTGGAATACAAGTTTACTGCAGTATTATAACAACTGCAGCCATTTGTAATGGCAGGTCTTGTGCAGTATTACAACAATAGGACCTGTAAGTATTGGGAGTCGTGTACCTTGCATAGCACCTGTGCATACCACCAAACCATGTCATGCAACAAATGCAACAACAAATTTTATATAACTTGAACTATTCAACACATTTTCCCTTGTACAACTGCACACACTACAAACTACACTGAACCTTCAGTAATATGTCGTCCTGTTCATTAAACCGAACAAATGTGACAACACAAGCAATTCAACCTGAAACATTTGACAACACTACCTTGCCGAGAACCTCTGAGTACCACCACTTGTGCAGTATTATAACTGCAGATATTTGTAATGGGAGTCTTGTGTAGTATTATAACTGCAGCTGTTTGTAATGGGGGTCTTGTGCAGTATTATAACCACTGCTATTTGTAATGGGAGTCATGTGCAGTATTCTAACTGCAGTCATTTGTATTGGGAGTCTTGTGCAGTCTTATAACAACTGCAACTATTTGTAATGGGAGATCTTGCACCATATTATCCTAACTGCAGCCATTTCTAATGGGAGTCTTGTACAGTATTCTAAAAACCACATCTATTTGTAATGCGAGTCAACTGCAGCATTATAACTGCAACTATTTGTAATAGAAGTTTTGTGCAGCATTCTAACTGCAGTTATTTGTAATGGGAGTCTTGTGCAGTCTTATAAAAACTGCATCAAAACTAGCTATTTGTAATGGGAGCCATGTGCAGTATTGTAACTGCAGCTATTTGTAATGGGAGTTATGTGCAGCATTATAACAACTGTATCTATTTGTAACAGGAGTCATATGCAGTCTTATAACAACCGCAACTATTTCATATGGGAGTTTTGTGTAGTATTACAAAACTGCAGCTATTGGTAATGGGTGGTTTTGTGCAGTATTATAAAAACTACAGCTATTTCTAATGGGAGGTCAATCACCACATTATAACAAATGCAAGTATTTGTAATGGGAGTTTTGTGCAGTACTATAATAAATGCAGCTATTTGTAATGGCAGGTCTTGTGCAGTATTACAACAGCACCTACAACATTCAACCTTCACCAATTTGTCATCCTGATGATGAAACCGAGCAAATG
The DNA here is from genome assembly GCA_029931535.1 of Margaritifera margaritifera. Classification (NCBI taxonomy): domain Eukaryota; kingdom Metazoa; phylum Mollusca; class Bivalvia; order Unionida; family Margaritiferidae; genus Margaritifera; species Margaritifera margaritifera. The sequence goes on along the minus strand of JAQPZY010000181.1, from coordinate 36,616 downwards.
TGACAACACAACTGATTCAAAATGAAGCATTCGACAACACTAACTTGCTGAGAACCTGTGCATAGCACCACTTCTGCCGTATTTTAACTGCCGCTATTTGTAATGGGAGTCTTGTCCAGTCTTGTAACTGCAGCTATTTGTAATGGGAGTCTTGTGCAGTATTATAACAGCAGCTATTTGTAATGGAAGTCTTGTGCACATTCTAACTGCAGCTATTTGTAATGGGAGTCTTGTCCAGCCTTTTAACTGCCGCTATTTGTAACGGGAGTCTTGTGCAGTCTTATAACTGCAGCTATTTGTAATGGGAGTCATGTGCAGCATTATAACAACTGTAGCTATTTGTAACAGGAGTCGTGTGCAGTATTATAACTGAAGCTACCTTTAATGGGTGTTTTGTCCAGTATTGTAACTGCAGATATTTGACATAGATCTTGTGCAGTATTATAACTGCATCTATTTGTAACGGGAGTCTTGTAAAGTATTATCAGAACTGCAGCTATTTGGAATGCAAGTATTGTGCAGTATTATAATAACTGCAGCTATTTGTAATGGGAGTTTTGTGCAATAATATATGTGCAGCTTTTTGTAATGGGAGTCTTCTGCAGGATTATAACAACTGTAGCTATTTGTAATTGGATTCTACAATAATATAATCACTGCAGCCATCTGTAATGGAAGTCTTGTGCAGCTATTATTAATGGGAGGTCCTGTGCAGTAATACAACTGCAGCCATTTCTAATGGGAGGTCAATAGCTGCATTATAACAAATGTAATTATTTTTAAAGGCGAGTTATGTGCTTCATTATAAAACTGCAGATATTTGTAATGGGAGTTTTCTACAGTACTATAATAAATGCAGCTTTTTGTAATGGGAGGTTTTGTGCGGTATTATAAGAACTGCAGCTATTTCTAATGGGAAGTCAATTGCCGCATTGTAACAAATGCAGTTATTTCTAACGAGAGTTTTGTGCAGCATTTTAACAACTGTAGGTATTTGCAATGAGAGTTTTGTGCAGTACTATCATAAATGCAGATATTTGTAATGGCAGGTCTTGTGCAGTATTGCAACAACAGCACCTATAGGTATTGGGAGTATTGTGCCGTACAGAGAACCTGTGCATACCACCAAGCCATGTCATGGAACAAATACAATAGATTAGATTTAACTTAACTATTCAACACCACTCTTGCTCGTAGAACTGTGCACACTACAAACAACATTCAACCTTCAGCAATATGTTGTCCTCACCATGAAACTGAGCAAATGGGACACAACACAACTGAGTCAAACTGAAGCATTCAACAACACTAACTTGCTGAGAACCTGTGTACAGCACCACTTCTGCAGTATTTTAACTGCTGCTATTTGTAATAGGAGTATTGTAGTCTTATAACTTCAGCTATTTGAAATGCGAGTCATGTGCAGTATTACAACTGCAGCTATTTGTAATGGAAGTCTTGTGCAGAATTGTAACTGAGGCTATTTGTAATGGGAGTCATGTGCAGTCTTATAACAACTGTAGCTTTTTGTAATGGAGTCATGTGTAGTTTTATAACAGCTGCAGCTATTGTAATGGGAGTCATGTGCAGTGTTGTAACAACTGTACCTATTTGTAATGGGAGTCTTGTGCAGTCTTACAACAACTGCAGCTATTTATAATGGAAGTCTTGTACAGTACTATAACAACTGCAGCTATTGTAATGGGAGTTTGTGCACTAATACAATAAATGCAGCTATTTGTAACAGCAGGTTTTGTGCAGTATAGCAACGACAGCACTTATAGGTAATGGAAGTCTTGCAGAATTATAGCCTATGCAGCTATTTGTAATGGGAGTCTTGTGCATTATTATAAGAATACAAGTGCAGCTATTTGTAATGGGAGTCTTATGCAGGATTATAACAGCTATAGCTATTTGTTATTGGAGTCTTTTGGAATATTATAACCACTGCAGCTATCTGTAATTGGAGTACAGTATTACAAAAACTGCAGGTATTGGTAATGGGAGGTCTTGTGCAGTATTATAACTGCAACTATTTGTAATGGGAGTCTTGTGCAGTATTATAACTGCACCTATTTGTAATGGGAGGTCTTGTGCAGTATTATAACTGCACCTTTTTGTAATGGGAGGTCATGTGCAGTATTATAACTGCACCTATTTGTAATGGGAGGTCTTGTGCAGTATTATAACAACTGCAACTATGTGTAATAAGAGTCTTAGGCTGCATTATAACTGCAGCTTTTTTTGGGTAAAACAAACATCTTTATTTATGATTATGATCATAACAATGTCTTAATGAATCTTTAAGTTTATGACAATCTTGTTGATATTGATGATACCATCGTAAAAGTAATACTTATGGCTTGCCATGCCATTATAATGATACTTATGTCTTGCCATGCTGATTGTGATACCCATGTCCTGCCATGCTGATTGTGATACCTATGTCTTGCCATGCTGATTGTGATACCTATGTCTTGCCATGCTATTGTGATACCTATGTCTTGCCATGCTATTGTGATGCCTATGTCTTGCCATGCTGACTGATACCTATGTCTTGCCATGCTGATTGTGATACCTATGTCTTGCCATGCTGACTGTGATACCCATGTCTTGCCATGCTATTGTGATACCTATGTCTTGCCATGCTATTGTGATACCTATGTCTTGCCATGCTATTGTGATGCCTATGTCTTGCCATGCCATTACAATGATACCTTTGTCTTGCCATGCTGATTTTGATACCCATGTCTTGCCATGCTGATTGTGATACCTATGTCTTGCCATGCTGATTGTGATACCTATGTCTTGCCATGCTGATTGTGATACCCATGTCTTGCCATGCCATTACAATGATACCCATGTCTTGCCATGCTGATTGTGATACCCATGTCCTGCCATGCTGATTGTGATACCTATGTCTTGCCATGCTGATTGTGATACCTATGTCTTGCCATGCTGATTGTGATACCCATGTCTTGCCATGCCATTACAATGATACCCATGTCTTGCCATGCTGATTGTGATACCCATGTCCTGCCATGCTGATTGTGATACCCATGTCTTGCCATGCTATTGTGATACCTATGTCTTGCCATGCTAATGATGCCTATGTCTTGCCATATCATTACAATGATACCCATGTCTTGCTATGCTGATTTTGATACCCATGTATTGCCATGCTGATTGTGATACCTATGTCTTGCCATGCTGTTACAGTAGTGACAAAAAGTTTAATAATTTCAATAACCAGTTTACCAACCCGCAAGATCTGGAGGATGGCATGATAAAAGTACTAAAACCATAGGATGCTTGATAAAAACAAAACACAGGATGCATGATAAAGTACTAAAACCAAAGGATGCATGATAACAGTACTAAAACCATAGGATGCATGATAACAGTACTAAAACCATAGGATGCATGATAACAGTACTAAAACCAAAGGATGCATCATAAAGTACTAAAACCATAGGATGCATCATAAAGTACTAAATCCATAGGATGCATTATAAAAGTACTAAATCCATAGGATGCATCATAAAGTACTAAAACCATAGGATGCATTATAAAAGTACTAAATCCATAGGATGCATCATAAAGTACTAAAACCATAGGATACAAAAGGACTGCAGCTATTTCTAATAGGAGGTCTTCTGCAGTATTACAACTGCTGCTATTTGTAATGGGAGTCTTGTGCAGTATTATAACAACCACAGCTATTTCTAATGGGTGTAATGTGCAGTAATACCACAATTGCAGCTATTTCGAATGGGAGTCTTGTGCAGTACATTAACTGCAACTATTTATAAAGGGAGTCTTGCAGCCTTTTTAATGGGAGTATTGTGCAGTATTACAACAACTGCAGCCACTTCAAGAGGGACATCTTGTGCAGTATTATAACAACTGCAGCTATGTGTAAGAGGAATCTTAGGCAGCATTATAACTGAAGCTATGTGTAAGAGGAATCTTAGGCAGCATTATAACTGCAGCTATTTTGGGTAAAATAAATGTCTTTCTTTACGATTATGATCATAACAATGTATTAATGAATCTTAATGTTGATGACAATCTTGTTGACAATGATGATACCATCGTAAGAGTGATACTTATGACTTGCCATGCCATTACAATGATACCTATATCTTGCCATGCTGTTTGTGATGCCTATGTCTTGCCATGCCATTACAATGATACCTATGTCTTGCCATGCTGTTTGTGATGCCTATGTCTTGCTATGCCATTACAATGATACCTATATCTTGCCATGCTGTTTGTGATGCCTATGTCTTGCCATGCCATTACAATGATACCTATGTCTTGCCATGCTGTTTGTGATGCCTATATCTTGCCATGCCATTACAATGATACCTATATCTTGCCAGGCTGTTTGTGATGCCTATGTCTTGCCATGCCATTACAATGATATCTATATCTTGCAATGCTGTTTGTGATGCCTATGTCTTGCCATGCCATTACAATGATACCTGTCTTGCCATGCTGTTTGTGATGCCTATGTCTTGCCATGCCATTACAATGATACCTATGTCTTGCCATGGCATTATAATGATACTCCATGTATTGCCATTCTGATTGTGATACCTATGTCTTACCAGGCTATTAGTGATACCTATGTCTTGCCATGGCAGGTTTTCTGCAGTATTATAACTGCAGCTATTTGTAATGGGAGTCGTTGTGTAGTCTTGTCACAAATGCAACTATTTGTAATGGTAGTTCATGTACAGTGTTATAACTGCAGCTATTTGTAGAGTCTTGTGCAGTATTTCAACAACTGCAGCTATTTATAATGGAAGGTCTTGTGCAGTATTATAACTGCAGCTATTTATAATGGAAGGTCTTGTGCAGTATTATAACAACTGCAGCCATTTCTAGTGGGAGTCCCTTGACATTTATTCACAGAACTCGCATCAAAAGTACTGATCAAAAATATTAAATTATTCATCAATAGTCACTTATTGAGGGCTGGAGTCGAGAGGTAGCAGAATTTATTTCCTAATATTAATGTGATGTGGAATGTATTCAATGGAGAAATATTTTCAACATACCCTTCTCTTTCCATGAGGGCTAGAGTCGAGAGGCAGTAGAATTTATTTCCTAATATTAATGTGACAAGGAATGTATTCAATAGAGAAATATTTTCAACATACCCTTGCTACCTAGAAAAAATTGCAAACTTGGCCATTTATAAGCACAACTCATATAAAAGGTACTGAAAAATATGCAATTATTGATGAACAGTCATTTATTCATCAACAGTCACTATGAAAACCATCACAACCAAATTTTAAAAAAAGGTGAATGCCACACAGAAATATTTTCAACATACCCTTCTCTTTCCGTGAGGGGTGGAGTCGAGAGGTTGCAGAATTTATTTCCTAATATTAATGTGATGAGGAATGTATTCAATGGAGAAATATTTTCAACATAACCTTTTCTTTCCGTGAGGACTGGAGTCGAGAGGCAGCAGAATTTATTTCCTAATAGTAATGTGACAAGGAATGTATTCAATGGAGAAATATTTTCAACATACCCTTGCTACCTAGAAAAAATTGCAAACTTCGCCATTTCTAAGCACAACTCGTATAAAAGGTACTGAAAAATATGCAATTATTGATGAACAGTCATTTATTCATCAACAGTCACTATGAAAACCATCACACCCATATTTTAAAAAAAGGTGAATGCCACACAGAACTGCTCTTAATAAAATATGGACATTTCACCAAGATGCATAGTATCCTTACGTCCCACCACAACACATGGAATCCTGGCATCTTCCCTGGTCACATGGAATTCTGGTATCTCACCTGGACACGTGGAATCCTGACGTCACTCTGTAAAATCTTTAAGAAAGATTCATGCATTAATACTGATATAAAGTTTCATTTTTGAGTAAGCAAATAATGCAGAAAATATACAACTTTCAAATACTTTAATATAATACCTAGCCATTCTTGATGGCTATGCCACCATTACCAGCATGCAAGTCACTGTATCTATGTTTAACCATTCACAAGCAAGACAAAAGGCAAAGATTACTTTGTGAATTTATGATTGTGAATCTTGTCCTTTGCAAGTCTGTGAGGCTGAACATAGGTTTGTGGAACCACTTAAACAATGTCATGCATTCCTCACAAGAACCCTTGGTCACCTTTAATTTTAGAAGATTTGTAATGCAAGTCTTGTGCAGTATAATAACAACTGCAGCTATCTGTAATGGGACGTCGTGAGCAGTATTATAACAACTGCAGTGTAATGTGAGGATCTGTGCAGTATTATAACACCTGCAGCTATCTGGGGTAAAATAAATTTATTTCTTATGATTATGAACATGATGTATTAAAACTACATGCTAATGTTATTTATAATTGTGCAACCTGCATTTCACAGTGTATGAAAACTGACGGTCTCACATCTAAACATCAGTATCAGTGGTCAGAACAAACAAGTCTTCAGAAAAATACCAAGAATTTCTGCAAATTCAAACGAAGCAAGAACTTCATGCAAGTGCTCATTTCAAATGAAATTTATAAAACAGGTTGAATAATTTGTATCCCTTTTTTTTGCAAAATTAGGCGAGTTTAAGATTTAAATTATTGAACAAGCTTCATACATTTCATCTGAGAAAAGCACAAGTGTAAAAATCCTATTTATTACATTTAGAACAGACTCAGTTTTTGTTCAATGAAATGTCAAAAGTATTGTTCTGAAAATATTACCATGCAAAACAAAGCTGTGCACTTTCTTGCTGCTATATATTTGTGTGACTACCTTATCTGAAACTTGAGCAATATGGGAATCCTGCAAAGTTATATAGCATCATGGACCTGATTCTTTAGCAATATGGGAATCCTGCAAAGTTGTATAGCATCATGGACCTGAAACTTGAGCAATATGGGAATCCAGCAAAGTTGTATAGCATCATGGACCTGATTCTTTAGCAATATGGGAATCCTGCAAAGTTGTATAGCATCATGGACCTGATTCTTGAGCAATATGGGAATCCTGCAAAGTTGTATAGCATCATGGACCTGATTCTTTAGCAATATGGGAATCCTGCAAAGTTGTATAGCATCATGGACCTGATTCTTTAGCAATATGGGAATCCTGCAAAGTTGTATAGCATCATGAACCTGATTCTTTAGCAATATGGGAATCCTGCAAAGTTGTATAGCTTCATGGACCTTTGTCCCAATGTCAATTGTTGAAATCGAGAGGTCTCATGAAAATGTTGCACATTAAGGCATCCTCAGATAGTGCTTGGATCATGTTAAGTTTGCTCCCCAGTTTTAGCTAGTGCACAGTGGTCTTTCATTCATGGTCACTGCTTTTCAGGATTCTCTGGTTTCCACTGCACCGAATACTACCGTTTATACTATCATCTGATCCATAATGAGTGTACATGGCATTATTTGTAATAAATTATTGTACAATTACAAAATTAAACTAACAATGTGCTGATGGAACACAGATTCCCAACATAAAAACTGACTCGGTGCACAGTCTAACAAAGGTGTGATGTATAGATGGGCAAATATTTATGAACAGATGGATAAGTAACAAAGTACACTAAATGTATATGCCCCTGCCACTGCCATAGTGGGGCACAATAACGGTTGCACAGAACACAGTCTCACCTGCAACCTATGCCGTGGTGTATCCCCTTGTTTCTAAATTGCAAAAACGCCGACACAAAGCTTTAGCCCAGAATCTTAATGTTGAGGAAAATCTTGATGCCATCAGAAAATTGATACCTAGGTCTCACCATGCTGTTACAGTCGAGAAAAAAATGTTTAACCTTTTCAATTTACAGATCAGTTTACCAATCCTTGAGATCTGAAGGATGGAGTTCAACATGGTGGATACAAGACTGCAGGCAAGAACAGACTTGGAGAATGGACTTTCAATATGGTGGACACAAGACTGCAAGTAAGAAGAAACAAGTCCATCATAAGTCTTTTGCTTAAAAGCCCATGTTGATATGGCTGTCCGATCAGTATCATTTTATTATTTAGGACAATCTAGATACAATGAGAAGTATTTTATTGAAAACCCCATGTTGATATGACCATTCTATCAGGAGGAGAAGTGAGAAGATTTTCAGGATGGCTGCTATGACATATGTATGTAATGTACGAGTGGCACCATTTTCCTCTAGGACTAACTAGACCTTGAGATGAATGTGTAAAGATTCAGGGCTCCAGGTACCTTACAACGAGTAGCAATAACAAACTTGTGCTAATGGATGGATGGACAATAGACATCAGACCATCCCATATATAAGCTCCTCTTATCTTGACCAATAGAGTTAAAAATTACAGAAGCAAAGTGATTTGTCAATATAATTATCTTCAGCTGCTGACCATAGTTTACAACCTATGACATATAACACTATATGCATGACCTGTAAAATGTAAGAAACTGATTGCCAGCCTAATTTTTTTTTTTTAAGTTATAGGTTTTTGATTTTGTTTATAACAGTCTTTACTTTTTAAGTGGTTGTGGTTACAAAGGATTAAATAAAGGTCAGTTGTGTTTATCTCTATTTTTGTGATGCGGTCATTCATAGCAATGTCAAATGCATATTTTGCCAAGAAATCGTGGTCGCTGGTTGCGTTCTGCAGGTGGTCGCTCATGAGAGTGTGGTTATATAATAAAATCGATCCGTGCATTACGATTGTGGTCGCTCATGACAAGTGGTCGTTCATAGCAGAGGTCGCTCATGGCAAGTTTTACTGTATACACTTTTCAACGATGTCTATATTAGCAAAATACTCCAGTTGTGTTGAAGTTCTGAGTAAAATCAGTGTAATTATATCACTGATAAACTTTTGTTGCAGCTGCTTATGGATCGAGGGCTCACTCAAGCAATCACAACAGCATCACGAGTTTGTACATTCTATTGTCCAGTCTACATGTATTGTGAACATAGCTTGGAGGAGTATTGGAAAGTAGTCAACAACCTTGCAAACCCAGCAACAGGAAAACTGAAGTTGGAACTTCTTTGCAGGCTGAGCATGGTTGTCATGTCATTACAACATTCTAATGCGAATACAGAGAGGACATTCTCCATTCTTCGCAAAATACAAAGTGATTCAAGGCGAAATCTGGACCAGAAAACTGCTGAGAACCTGCCAAGTGTGAAGCCTAATAATCACAATGAATGTCATCAGTGGTCACTAGACAGTGATCTTGTGAAGAAAGTTACAAATTCTATTGGATTTTATAAAAAGAAAAATCTTTGCAGTGACCCATCAGATAAACAACTCTTCCTTTTTTTTTAAAACCCTATACGGACTAGTATTAATTAATTATTATTGTAACATTTTCCATCAGAATCTGAATTTGATTCATGTTTAAACTTGCTGTTTTATTATAGTATGTAGAAAATACATATTAGGGCAAAAAAAGCACCTGTTTTGTTTTCCATCCCCATGAAATGTCAAATTTATGCAGATAAAAAATCTACTGGTTTAGAGGCAAATCTACTGATCAAAATTTGTAAATCTACTGGTTTGAAATCCTGGTTCTGTCACATGTATGAGCGTGGTTGTCCCGTCATTACAACATTTGAATGATGATACAGAGAGGACATTCTCCATTCTTCGCAAAATACAAATTGATTCATGTGGAAATCTGGACCAGAGAACTATTGAGAGCCTGTCAAGTGTGAAGCTTAATAATCACAATGAATGTAATCAGTGGTCACTAGACAGCGATCTTGTGATGGGAACTAAAAATGCTATTGGATTTTATAAAAGAAAAATCTGTGCAGTGAACTATCAGATAAACAACTCTTCCTCTTTAATTATTCGACCATATATTGACGCATAATAAGTGATTATTATTGTAACATTTTCCATCAGAATCAGAATCTGATTCATGTTCAAACCTGCCATTTTATTATAGTATGAAGAGAATACATATTATGGCACAAGAAAGCACTTGTTTTGTTTTCCATCCCCTTGAAACGTAAAATTGTTGCCGATAGAAATCTACTGGTTTAGAGGACAATCCACTGATCAAAATTTGTAAATCTACTGGTTTGAAATCCTAGTTCTGTCACATGTATGCATGAGAATAATGCAAAAGCTTTCCGAATGCCAGTAAAGTGTGAAATGTAGGTCACAATGACCTTGTGGTAAGTATATGGTACTAACAGAGCTGCATACACTGATCTAGTTTGATGATACTAGCATAAACAGAGTTTGAGATAAACTTGAAACAACATTTAACTTCATTCTTTATTTATTTCTCTTATACAGTAATGACCTGCCATTGTATACAGAAAACACTGAAAGTGATATGTATGCAGATGATGTAACATTCCACACATCCGAGTCCAAACAGCAACACAATCCAACAACAGCTGCAGCATAATCTTAATCACATCAGTAAATTGTGTCCAGACAATGGAATGTATATAAATACCCAAAAGATCACTGCAATACCAGTAGGAATATCAAACAGATTATCCATGCAAAACCCCATATGATTGTCTGTAAATGATGAATATATATCTAATGTAGAATGTCACAAGCTCCTAGGAGTATATGTTGATGATAAACTAACCTGAAATCATCACATAGATCATGTCTGTAAAATTATAGCCTCCAAACCAACACTACGGCAAAGACTGAAGAAATATCTACCAATGCATGCAAGGAAACTATTCTATTCAACTTACATATTACCTATAATGGACTACTGTTACATAGTATGGGGCTCATGCACACAAACTTATATTATTTGTAAAATCAAACCTCAAAAGCATGCAGCTAGAATTGTACTAGATGTCAATCCAAGGACAGCATCTCAGCTGACATGTTCAAGTCTTTAAACTGGGTCCCGTTTGACAAAAGAATTTCATATCATAGATGTATTATGGTTTAGTAAACCCTTCTTAATTTAACACCTCTTTACCTGAATGATAGGGTCATCAAAACCAGCAATACTGCATCTGAGTATTCTTTAAGATCAGCATCAAACCCGTGTTTAAAATGACCAAGACCAAGAACTAATGCATTGAAAGAGACTTTTATACCCATACCAAAATTACTTCAGGAATCTATATGGAACTAATATAGACTGAAAAACTTGTGGAATCAGACAATTTATTCCATATCTTTTTCACAAGTACTTCACTACAAGTGAAAGTTCCGTATGGATCAAAATTTGCAGCTTTATCCACGAGTACCATTTTCCATATGGAAAGCAGGCTCCTGTGTCATAATATTATGGAAAATATTGTCCAAATTTTCCTTAACATAAACTATCTGATTCAAATAGAATAGTTGGTGGGAGTTAGAGTACAAATGTATCAGTGTAGATGAGGTTGAATAATGAATACTTAGTCATATATATTTCGAAGAAAACCTATGCATGTCAGTTTGTTTAATTTATTTCCACAGATGTTTCAAAACTCCCAAACACACGACCATGTCATCATCAGAATCTTAATACAAAAACACATTAATCTTATGCACTTAATATTTAACAACTGAAGATTATCTTTTAATTTCCAGTAATTCCGTTTTGTTATACCCCACATTATTACCAGATTTATACTACATTTTTTAATGTGGTAAACATAAAAACATTTAATAATAATAATAATAATAATAATAATAATAAACTCCATTATTCATAAATTAAAGAAAAGTAAATGAATGTGATTTTATTTTTTGTATTATACATTTCCATACAATATCAATGCTTAAATAATGTGTATTTTGTACCCCCCAATAAAGGGGAAAAAATCAATTTATAAAATTCAATTCTTCTGAATCTTTGCTTCTTATCAAGAGGTATGTTATACCTGTCTCTGTTGTTATTACTGTAAGTGTTGTTGTGAACAGTGGGAAATATTTTCATTATTATCATTATTATTATCTGCTGCCAGAAGAAAAAACAAACTGCCAGTTCTTTTCATACTGAATAAAAACTTAAAATGTCTATACTTATTGTTTTCTTCATGTGTGTGTGATAGAGAGACAGACAGACAGAGAGAGAACCCATTCCATTATGCCAGCATTCTATAAAGAATTATGCTACACCAATTATGCTTTTAAAATAAAACAAATAATACAATCACATACAATGAAATGTGGTTTTCCGCAAGAGCGACCTAATTCGGTATCGAGACCGTAACAGCGGTTATTTCCCTTGTTTACAGTCTGGAGACTGGTTTACTGACGACAAAAAAGCACAACTTATCGGAGGTACACATTTCATACACCTACATATAGGAGGTGAAAGGTCTCACTGTACAGTTGTTTTGGTGAATTTTCATGCTACAATGACATATTGCAGAAAAATGAGAATAATTTTACATGGAAGATAGAAGAAAAAAAAACTAGCCAATAGTTTTTGTAGAAATCATGTTTGTAAGATTTTAACTGAGGTATTCAGGTTAATTCCTTGTACAACTGATGGCTTTTATACTAAACCGACACTACCACCAACCCCTCTTGTCTACATTCATTTTTGACAGCAAAGAGCTATTTTTAATATTTTCCTGCAACAAGGAGGCTCAAAGAATCAGTATGTGCCTTATATATGATTAAAGTTCACTGGTATTGTAGCAAATTAACATACTTTTCATCACCCCTTAACCATCTCGATTTTGAGATACTTACCGCTGTAGCAGACATACATAAATGCGTAAGCCAAGTTGGCTGTTCATTTGCAGCCCAAGTTACGCATTTGATCTCCAATGCTAGTCAACCTATGACATGCAGTCACCAAACAAGTCAACCCATTTTCAAGCCTAACTCGAAGTAAATGTAAACCATATTACAGATTTAGCTTCTGTGTGAATTTATAAACACTAGGCTTATGCTAATTAGGCTCATGCCTTCTACCTTAAAAATTGGGGGGGGGTCAAGATATGAAACTGTACAGTGAAACCTTAAGAATTCACATACCAGTCTGATTAGGGTAAAAGCTTCTCAGTTTCAAAATTTTGGGCAATTCTAAATAAAATGCAACATTAATATAGGTAAAATTCAAAACAGTTTGTTTGGCATGATTTATTGCATTTGTCAATGACCGAGAACCCATCATATCCATCAACAGCAATGAGACACCGTCATACTTCATCTTTTGCTTTCCCCACTTAAACCTAAAATTTCCTTACATGTCAGTTTCATCATTTTTCATAGGTGATAAACCGTGCAGTCTTAGTGTCTGGTGCTCTCAGTGATATATCACAGCACAAGTAGTACAACTCTTCTGAACTCCCAAAATGTAGTGAATAAAAGATGTAAAAGAAGTCAAGCTGCTTGTAAAGTAACTGCAAAATGTGCATGCTAGGTGCTTAAAAAGTATGAACGATGCACAGCATATATAAACTGAACAGCGCTCTCTCACTGATTTCATGAAGAAGGTCAAATCTATGCTACAATGAAGAAATCTGAGGCAAAGTATAAGGGAGGAAACTCCTCAGGTAACCAAAATATATGGACCAATGTTAGTAAACTTAACCCCATCATTAGGGAAACTTAAACAATGAAATTCTATACCCAGACTCAACCCAACTGCTGAGAAGACAATATTTTTGGAAAATATTGTTTTAAGAACAATAAGAAAGTCACATTTGGGTCATTTTCATAATGGTCAGCTCATATTGTTGCTGAAGCTGCTATTTAGAGAAGTTTGTTTTGCTAGTGATTGTAACATGCCTAGAATCAAATCCAAAGCAAAAAGAAAATCATGCAAACAAAATCAGGAGAGGAGAAAAATAAAATTTAAAAAGGGACATCCATTTCACACAACTCACCAAAGCTCCAATGAAGTTGATGTGGATACTCCTGTGAAAACTCCACAGCAACTGGTGCGGCAGACACCCGAGGAAATCTGTGATGTTGTCCAGGCCAGCAGTATCACTTCGGCAGGTGTGCTACCATACACCTTGAGGCCTACAAGGAAAGAAAACCCAGAACTTTAAAAATGCAGTCAGTCATCAGAAGACTCAGATGAAAATTTAATTATTAATTTTAAAAAACTATCACATTTGTTTGAAGTTTTTCAACCCGATATGTGTGATTAATTTTTCTGGTTTGTGTAATTCAGCCACTCATTCATCTTCACTCAGATCTGGTCAGTCTACCATTCATTTGGCAAAATACATAGGAATTCAAGTTAAATCTCATGATCCATTTTATCAGCAATTAAACAAAACTGATACAAAGGCAAAAGATGACAGTTAGAGGCAAATGACTTTTCAGTACAAAAGAAATAGATACTTTCTTCGCAAGAAGAAAAACAATCAAACAATCTATAAGAACTCTGTTTTCTCTGAAAGACTTCAAGAGATTGCAGAGGAACATGAATATAGTTTAAATACAACAACATAAACAGAACAGTACTTAAAATAGAAAAAATGCAAATAATTTGTAATCATTACCTTACACTGTGCACTTTGGAAAGCTATAATGTCCTGTGCACTTGCTGGTTTTGCAACAAATTTGTCGTTTATTATTAACCGATGTTGTTTCTAAAGATAAATGTGAAATCTCTATTGAAGTTTTATTGTGGCAAATATGGGACACATGTAGATTTTTTAGATGAACACATTAGGATGGTGCAAGAAAAATAGCCGACAATGTTTTCTAAGTTTTATTCGCTTCCCTCTGAAATGTGTATGAATCATTCCATACCATGTTGAAGGTTTTGGTCCAAGCCAAATTGTACACGTGTCCGATTTTTGAGTTTTATTGCTTAAAATAACATGAAATTGCTGCTTTTCAGCAAGTGTTAGATTGGTGGTGTATATATAGGCTATTATAACAGAAATGTCTGTAAATAAGATGAAATCTATGTATTGAAATATTATATCCTGAGTAGATAAGAATATAAAGACATGCAATTAAAGCAATCATCATTAAATTAAGAATATATAGAAAGTATGTACTGTAAATATTGATAAACTGAATAAGGAAATGAAATACTTCAATTAAACCACCTTGTATGAAAGTTATAAGGTTTTGTTCATTACCAGAATGGATCAGAAGAGATAGCTGTTAACTCTGACAGTGCTGACTTAGCTCCCTTTTTCTATTATGATGTATTATATATCAAATCTATAGGGAGTGTGTGTTTGGAATACCTTACTGTGTCAGTTTCAAGACACAGAGGTAATAAGGAAATGATTTTTGGCACAGCTAATAAGATTTGACAAGATTTAAAAAATGGCATCAGTTCTTAAGTTATCACTGGATCGTCCCACACCCTATTTTGATGCAGTGACATAAACTCCCAGTTTTCGAGAGAACACATCTTTCAATGATGTCACAAGCACAACATTAATGTACACTGATCAACATCGAGTCACACAGACAGAAAAATTTGTAGAAAATCCTATCCTTATCGGTTGTGAAATGAAACAAAGACACATACCATGAAAAAAACGCCATTTCACTGTCTCTTTTTTTCAACCAGCAAGTCCTCATAAAAATCCTTACTAACTATTCTGACGGGGCAAATCAACTTGCCGCCATAATAGGCATCCAGTCTGCTACTCAACATGTGTTAGCAATGCGACTCGCAGCTAATAACTGCATCAGTAACACTGTTTAGAAAGGTGTACAATGTTATAGTTTCATGTGGATCTGTCACAACTGATTTTCATAGGTGGTTATATGTGTTTTATAATTTGTGGAAATTTACAAGAAACATATACTTTTACAATATATTTCATAATTAAATTAGTATCCTTTACATTTTTGCTTATTTAAATCAAAGTATTAGGATTTTGTATCTGATAATTAAGCAATTTTAATTTAACAGTAAATTTTCAATAATCTTTTAAGACATTCTTGATATTTAACTTGTTTTGACCAATTTATTATTTTAAGATTTGTTTGATAATGACACAAATGATAAATAATGAAAATAAAACCTTCTCCTGTAATTTTATATCTTCTGTCTTTGATTATTTGCATTCTGGATAAATAAGTTGTGAAGGATGCAAAACAGTTTAGATGTTCCAAAAACAGTACATTCAAAGATTGAGGTTCTGCATGTTCACAATGCCAATTAAGTATTGGGAAAAAGGTCACATGCTGAATCTAATTATTTTATAATTATAACTACACAATTTTACAATAATACCATCATGATTTTTCCAAATTTGATTCTTTTTCCTTTCGAGACAAAATCTGTACCAAAACCAAATTAATGATAAATTTAAGAAAAGTTAAGGAATGCCAAGTTAAATTTCTGTCCGTAATTTTTAAAATAAACTTGAGTTTTCTATGTCCTATTGATGTTCCTTTGTAATATAGTTTTTTTCCCCGCGCATATGTACAATGGTGTCACTAATAGAATAGACTTCTGTGAAGTGAGTCATAATGGGTGACGTAATACACAAACTTTCCAACGAGGGGTCGTCTGGTTGAAAGCATGCAAGGAAGAGTATTAGGGAATATATCATTGTCATTTTGTATGCATGCTTTGCTAAAATAACTAATGTTTCTATACTAATGAGAGGTATCACTATGAAAGGAGTATATTTCTGAAAAGGTGAAAGTAAGTTCTTAAGTGCGTCAAAATAGGGGAGTCCAGGATACAGTTGTTTTGGTGAATTTTCATCTGACAATGACATATTGCAGAAAAATGAGAATAATTTTACATGGAAGATACAAATAAAAACTAGCCAATAATTTTTGTGGAAAGCATGTTTGTAAGATTTTGACTGAGGTATTCAACTGATGGCTTTTATACTAAACCGACACTACCACCAACCCCTCTTGTCTACATTCATTTTTGACAGCAAAGAGCTATTTTTAATATTTTCCTGCAACAAGGAGGCTCAAAGAATCAGTATGTGCCTTCTGTATGATTAAAGTTCACTGGTATCATAACAAATTAACATACTTCTCATCACCCCTTAACTATCTCGATTTTGAGATACTTACCGCTGTAGCAGACATACATAAATGCGTAAGCCAAGTTGGCTGTTCATTTGCAGCCCAAGTTACGCATTTGATCTCCAATGCTAGTCTAACTATGACATGCAGTCACCAAACAAGCCAACCCATTTTCAAGCCTAACTCGAAGTAAATGTAAACCATATTACAGATTTAGCTTCTGTGTGAATTTATAAACACTAGGCTTATGCTAATTAGGCTCATGCCTTCTACCTTTAAAAAAGGGGGGGGGGGTCAAAATACTAAACTAATATTGCAGACAGGAAAATTGCATTTAAAGTAAGTTATAAAAATTGTCAAGCACGTTTGTTTGCTTGCATAACTTTACTTTCAACTGCAGTTCTTACGTCAGAAAATTGTCAGTTAAAAAAATATATATCCTTAAAGAAAATTGTATGTTTTAAAATGGTGAAAGCACGTGCAATCATTCAAATATATGAAAAAGTTGCATTACCAAAGAGTTGTACCGAATTTCTAACGTAACAATATCTTCAATGGCAGCATACTAATTCCAAGTCAATGTATAAATCATTTAAGATACTCACTTGTAACAAAATCCTGCCACAGCCCTAAAAAATTTGCCAAGATGTCCGGTTTCGTTGCATACATTTCAAGTACATGGGCTGGTAACTTTTGGCGGGAACTGGTCTCGTGACTATTTACTATAGCACGGAATTTTCGTAGAACTGTTCCTATAAATTGGCTAATTAGTCGGGCTGGGAAATATTTCCCAACACCGACTTCCCATAATCAAACAACTAAGGTGGCGCTCTCCAGTTTCATTCTTTGCATAGGGTTAGATTTTTAAAGAAAAAGAATTACCCAGGTTTTCCTCACGGGTTGTCCTGGCTATTTAAAAAAGACCTTATATATCTTGGGTATTGCTAAAAGGACTTTGAATTCACTTTATTTTGGTGTATGATTGATGGGTGAAATTTGGGTTATAGAGTACACAGCTTGGTCTTACTTAAGATGTGCACCTGACAAAAAACTGCTAGCTCCGCTTGGTCATTTTCACTTCCTGGACTTTAAAGGTAAATACAAAAAAAAGAGCCGATAACTTTTTTTTACTTTTTAGATATTTTGTAATTCATTCATAGTACTTTCAGAGGCTAGTATTGTCTGCTCTGGCAAATTTCGTTTCTCTATTTTAATAACTGCTGAAAATAGTGCACTTTTGACTAATTCAGACTGATTTTTCGTGTACTTTGGAGCGGCCATTTTGTCTGCTGTGTGCTTAGATCATGTCCAGTTTCCACAAGTACAATATGAAAAGAAATTTCAGCCACAGTACATGAAAGTAACATAGAGGTATGCCAACATTCTCTCCGTTGTGCATGTTGCAAATCCAAAATACTTCATCTTACACCTGTCGCTCTCTCAGAAGCATGTATTATCTGTAGAGCGCCCCCTAATCACTAAAATCTAACGAACCTATAAATGGAGACTTAAATACAAATGGAACATACCCAAATTTATTACAATATTAAGGACATGTTATTTAAAAAAAAAAAAAAAACCTGCTTCTATACCAAGAACACAAGAGCAACAGAAATGTCTACTACCGCTATTATTTAAAAAGGCAACTTTTCTACAAAAAAAGTCAAAAATCTACCTAAGCAGGCAAGATTAGATTTCTTCTTGATTTCAGATCAACTGATATGTGAAGCAAAAAAGGTCGGTATTGAAACAGGATACAGATCTGTTCACTTTTTAATATGGCTTGATTTAAGGACAAAAATGCGCCAAGAAATAAAGCGTAGAACGTATTGAAAATGTAATACCTCATAATTAAGAGAACATGAATGTTCTTCCTGTTAAGGGAAAAATTGAGGATATTATAAAACAATATGTTTTGCATGTATATTCTCTTGAAAATCTTTGCTGTATCCCTTGATCAGAAATACAGTTCACAATCGATAACCAACTCTTTTATGACATTTTATTGATGGAAATTAGAGGCATTACAATTTATTATGCATCCCACACAAAGAAACAAACGGATAGATAATAATATTTAATTGATGAAATAAATAAATTTGAGGAAGACCAGAGATGTTCTACAGATAAATTAGATCAATATAAATATGAACTTAGATGAATTAGAGATATAAAGTTAGAGAGGATTAGAATTAGATCTAAAGCAGTTTGGATAGAGGAAGAAGAACAAATAGAACAATACTTCTGTAATTTGGAAAATAGGAAGAATGTTTCGAAGCTCATGCCTCGATTGAAGAAAAAAGATGGTTCGATAATAAAAGATTGTCGTGAAATATTACATGAAACTAAGTCTTATTATGAGAATCTTTATAAATTTAGAGAAATAAAAGAGGTAACTTTAAATAATATTTTAACACGCAATAAGAATTACTTAAACTTAACTTAAATGAACAAAATTCAATTGAAGGATTAATTACATACAATACGTTACTGTCCAGTCGTTAAAAAAAATGAAAAACTATAAAAAGTCCAGTTTCAGATGGCTTTACCGCAGAACTTTTACAATTCTTTTAGAAAGATTTAGGTTTATTTCTTCTTAGATATAAAAATGTTTGTTTTCATAAGGGTGAATTATAACTTGTATTCCAAAAGACAATAAGGATAAACTATTACTAAAGAATTGGAGACCTATATCTTTGTTAAATGCTACCTATTAACTTGCCTTTGTAACTATTGCGAACAGAATTCAGAAATGTTTACCAAAACTGATACACCCAGATCAAATGGTTTTCATTTCTTTTCGATATATAGGGGGAAATATAAGAATTATTTATGATATAATAAAATATGCAGAAGAGAAGAATATCCCTGGTCTTCTTCACCTTGTTGACCTTGAAAAAGCTTTCGATTTAATTTCATGAAAATTAAATTTTTTAAAATTGTGGCTCAATGATTAAAAAATGGATTTAAATATTTTAAAAGGATATCAAATTATGTGTCACTGTGAACAGTAAAGTTTCACAATGGTTTCGTATTGAACGCGGTTGCATGCAAGGTGATCCCTTATCGCCATATATTTTCATTTTATGTGCCGAGATTCTAAGACATATGCTTAGGTTAAATTCCAAGATCAAAGTTATAAAAATTGATAATATAAAATGTTTTATCCCAATATGCAGATGATACCTGTATTATTTTAGATGTATTGATAATATAAAATGTTTTATCCCAATATGCAGATGATACCTGTATTATTTTAGATGTTAATGAAATGTCATTGAGAACTAACTTAGACACTTTGAAGTTCTTTGTAAAGATCTCCGGCCTTAGCATTAATACTAGAACAGTATGATTTTGAACAAAAAATTAGCAGAGATAAATTTTGTCAGGAAAATTAATTAAATTGGGAAACAGATGTTTTCACACTGCTTGGCATTAAATTCACAACAAATTTAAAAGAAATGTTGGAATTAAACTACCAAGACGAAATTGAAGGAAAAAAACTTAAGTTATCGCAGTGATCCAAGAGAATTTTGACACCTTTTGGAAAAATTACTGTTATAAAGAGCCTTGCTGTGTCAAAGATAAATAATTAAATTCTTTGTTTACATAATCCATTATAAACTATTATGAATATACTTAATCAAATGTGTTTTAATTTTGTATGTGATAAATCTAATGACAAGATAAAAAGACTAGTCTGTACTCAAGAATATTCTAAAGGAGGACTAGTCGTATTCAAGAATATTCTAAAGGAGGACTAGTCTGTACTCAAGAATATTCTAAAGGAGGACTAGTCTGTACTCAAGAATATTCTAAAGGAGGACTAGTCTGTACTCAAGAATATTCTAAAGGAGGACTAGTCTGTACTCAAGAATATTCTAAAGGAGGATTGAAAATGATTAACATTAAAATATTTATGACGGCATTAAAAGCAACCTTGATACGTAGACTTATTTTGGGTACAGGTAAGTGGAAAAACTTATTAATTCAAACATGTTCAAAAATATTAGATATATCTTTTTTTATAATTATTATTATTATTATTATTACCCCAGACACATTTACGAAGCTAAGGTTGGGGGCCTTGGACTCACCGTTAACAATTTATGAGTCAGTATAAATATGAGATATTGATAAGTACATGTAGTGGATCAAAATTACAAGCTTAAAGCATGACTAGTATAAATGTGTCCAAAGGTTGAGAGAGAGAGAGAGAGAGAGAAGTTGCATAAATATATATTACATGGTAGTAGTTTCATATTCTTACGTATCTACTTTTTGGTTTTAGTCATCCGTCCTTCCACTCAAAAATATGGGACATATATGAGTAGTATAGTGGGGGTATTGAGGGACAAAAAGGGCACTTGGGGGACGTACGAGAGTTTAACATGGAGAGGGCACTTGGGGGACGTACGAGAGTTTAACATGGAGGGGGCACTTGGGGGACGTACGGGATTTTAACATGGCGGGGGCACTTGAGACCCAAACGGGAGTTTAACATGGCGGGGGGTCTCTATAAGGACAACGGGAGGGAGGGAGGGAAATAGAATTAATCTTTCTTGAAAAAGGGTGGTCCTAATAAGTCATCTACTATCCAAACACCCCACACTACACTATCCTACACTCCGTGTGTAAGTGACCTTCTGCCTAGTGGCTATATCTATATAGCCTAGAGTTATATATAAAGCATTACCTATACCTCAGATCATGTTGGAGGTGTCAGTAAATTTGCATATATTGTACCTATGTTATAAATAGCTTTGATCAAGGGAACTAACTTATAATAACACTAAAATGGACGTGACTAAATGTTGTATTAAACTTCGGGAACCGTCACGGACTTTAGCGTTGACTAGAAAAAATTCGGAACATTAGATTATAATGGCCTAGACTAAAAGTAACACTAAAATTCCGAAATTGTAACGGACGTTAGCGGAGACTGAAAATATTCCGGAAAAAAAATGGAAAAAATTGGCTGAGACTAAAAGTAACACTAAACTTTCGAAATTGTACCGGACGTTAGCGGAGACTGAAAATAATCCGGAAAAAAATGGAAAAAATTGGCTGAGACTAAAAGTAACACTAAACTTTCGAAATTGTACCGGACGTTAGCGGAGACTGAAAATAATCCGGAAAAAAAATGGAAATTTTTTTTTATTTTTTTAATTTTGTTTATATCAAAACACACACCACACTATCTATTTTTTTACTTTTTTAAAATTTTTTTATATATCAAACACAAAACTTACACACACTACACAACCATTTTTTTATTTTTTAAATTTTGTTTATATCAAAACACTCACCACACTATCCATTTTTTTTACTTTTTTAAAATTTTTTTTATATATCAAACACAAAACTTACACACACTACACAACCATTTTTTTATTTTTTAAATTTTGTTTATATCAAAACACTCACCACACTATCCATTTTTTTACTTTTTTAAATTTTTTTTATATATCAAAAAAAAAACTTACACACATTTTTGGGAAGGGGAAATTTAAAAAAAAACAAATCAAAACACACAAACACACTATCTACATTTTTTTTTGGGAAGGGGAAATTTTTTAAAAAACAAATCAAAACACACAAACACACTATCTACATGTTTTTTTTTTGGGAAGGGGAAATTTTTTAAAAAACAAATCAAAACACACAAACACACTATCTACATTTTTTTTTTTTTTTTTTGGGAAGGGGAAATTTTTAAAAAAACAAATCAAAACACACAACCATTTTTTTTTACTTTTTAAATTTTTTTTATATCAAAACACACACCACAAATATACAATCCATTTTTAAAAAAAAAAAATTTTTATTTGATGGACTGAAAAAGTTGTTGTTGTTGTTGTTGTTGTTGTTGTCTTTGCTGCTGCTGCTGTTGGTGCTGTAGTCTATTTCTTTCCTCCCAATTTTAGATCGATAGAAAGAGAGGGAAAGTGGTTTTTTTTGTTGGTTTGGTGGGTAAAAAACAAACCACACAACACCATTCAGATATATACATCAATAATAATAATTATATTTTATTCAATGTATATACATTATGTTACTCGTGGTAATAAAAACAATTTCATATAAGTCCAATTTGCGCTGACCTAAAAATAGGGTTCAGATCGACAGTGAGATAATAGATAGAGGTTTTTAGATCGATATAAAGAAAAGAGAAAGAACATATTCATTATTTTTTTTCAAATTCAATAAAAAACCACACAACACCATTTTTTTTTCAACAATTCACAAAATTATTTATTCAACAAGAACTATTCTAACAATTTAAAAAAGTAACCATGTAACAATGAAAATTGTTTCAAACAGGAACATATTTACAAGGTTGACAACGTTGGGAAGGTAAAGTAAATGTGAAACTTTCTACATGGACATCATCATTTTGATGTACACTACGATGGTGAGCTAAAGACAAGAGATATCCATAACGTTCACAAAACCATTGTTGTACTTTAGCATCATTTCGAACATAGTCATTATCAAAATAAGTCAGTAAATGTTCTAAGGAATATCCAAGACTTCTTTGATGAAGATAATGAACACAATATTGTCCACACACCATAGAATCTGATCCTTGTAGTCTCACATTATTGAATCGAGTCGAGATGGCATTTCTTCTCATAAACTCGATGATGTCTTTTTCCAAAGGAGGTAATCCATAAGAATCAAAATATTCCACACAATGATCGTTGGGAAAGTACACGGCAATCCAATGGGTTCCTGGTAGATCACTGTCGTCAGTATTGATGACATAAGCCTGAACGTTTTTTGGTTTACGATGAGGTAGTTCATCTTTAGCACATACCACAGGATTCCAAGAAGAAGTATAGGAACTACGATTCAATAAGTAATGAAGTTCCCTGGTATCCATTTTTTTTTTGTCCTTCAACAACAGAAATATTGAGTCAGCAATGCACACCTGACTTTGAACTCGAATTGATCTGTCTTGTAATTCCAGGAATATTCATGTCGGATAGGCTCTGCACTCTGTTCAATGAGTCTTTCGATCCGTTTGATCTCCAGAGAAGTAAGTGGAGGAGAAGAATAATTCTGCAAGACTTTATACCACTGTGTCAACACATGTTTATCTGAGATGTTTAACCAGGCATTTTCCAAAAATTCATCCAATTGTTCTTCGCCTGTTAACATCATACATTGGTCGTGTTGTATCTGACTGGGATGATCGGTTTGACATCCATAACATTGTTCTTTAATCAGACTGTTAATGATTGTACTCAATTCCTGAGCATAACAGGACACTAACTGTTGTTCTTGTTCTGGCCATCGAGAAATAAATCCAGTAAACTCGGTTTTAGGTTCTGAATGAATGACTTCGTCATCATTTGTGGTAGTTTGTGACTTCTCACAAAATTCCTGATCTATTTCCATAGGTTCTTCTTCTACGTGTTGCATCTTTTTTTTCTTCTTCTAATAGTCTAGAATCACTTCTCTCAAACTGTTGATCTCTAGAGTATTATCAAATTCTGCATACAAGACGACGTTCACTGTGTCGGGTAGAGGATCTGCAAACTGAAATTCCACACGAAGTGGGCCTGATTTTATAGGGTGGAAATGTCCTTCATCGCTGCCTTGGTCCGGAGTGAAATCAAAACCCCACAAAGCATACCCTCCTGCATAATCGTCGTACGAAATGCCGTGGCTGGTGTCGCGCCCTAACTGTCCCGTGGCTTCAAACAGGCTCAGGTAAGATCGCAAGTAATTTTTATGGCCGTCGCTAAAGTTAGGTTCAAATGGTCTGGTACACAAGGTCTTACCATCTCGACTGACTTCTATCTTGGAGACGTTGTAGTGTTTAAACTCGAACGGATTCTGATCGTGGACTCCGTTGAGGGCTGCATTACTGACGATGCCAATCAGCAAACGTTTGGGGAGCTGTCCTTGGAAGATGTGATCTTCGACTTTGGATCGGAGTCCAGCGGCTATGGTAAAGGTTTTCACTTCCACTCGTCGCACAGGATACTTGGCAGTGGTTCTGCTCAAGGATTGACTGATGTCATTGGCTACTTTTGGTAAGACTTCTACACGTCGCACGTAAAGTTTGGCTTCTTGGATTTTGGTTTTCCACTCGTTAGCATGAGCCATCAAATGGAAGGCGGCACTACTGCGATTGAGTCTCAGGCGTACATCTACTCCGTTCAACAAATACTTGTCTTGCAACCACATGTCCAAATGCAAACGATCCATCAGTTCTAAACTTCGTCTGATTTTCTTTCGACGGTCGTTGAATCCCACATTGTGAGGGACTGCTGGAATTATAGGATCACCATCATTAGCAGAAGTCTTCGCCGGTACTGACAGCTCTGTGTCGTTGAACTTTTCCGAGGTGTCAGGTTTCCAGACCACCGAAGCATCCAGATGAGTGTTCTTGGCTTCTTTTCCGTACGTCAAGAGATTTTCCAAATAAGCACGGTAAGGGTAAGTATCCAAACTGCTGCTGACCAGTTTGTTATTCAAGTACAAATCTACTCCGCTGAACAAGGAATGCATGAAATTATTGACGGGTGCCACTCGGGCAGCTTCCCCAGGAAGGCTGTTGTCATTTTTTTGTACTTGAAGTTTCAGGTACAAGTAACTGTTATTCAGATCGATGTAATCTTCGGTTTGTCCTTTGATTTCAAATTCGATAGGAGCTGATTCCGTCAAAGACGATACAGGATGAAATTCCACCCATTGGGATTCTTGCATCGTCATCATGGTGGGAGGCATAGAAAACATATCCAGTTCGGTCTTGGTACATTCGCAAGAATCTCGGTGCATCATTTTCACAGTTTAATAATCAAACACGTCTAATTCTCTGACAGTTCTTCTTCTTTTCTTATTCTTTTTGGAACTGCCGTGTGTTTTTTTATGAACTTTGAAAGGATTTAGACGTTGTTGTCGTCTCTTTCTACCTTGTCCTTGCTGCTGTGAAGTAATGCCAGGGTCTGAAGCGTGAAGCGTATTTATAGGATTTTCTTGGAGGCCTAAAAGATCTTTACCAGTGGTCATCAACACATTTTTGCCTGCTCTCAAAAAAGCTTCTTTAGGATTTTGTTTGTCGATGAGGACATTTTGCAAAAATTCTTTTCCTTGTGTCAAAGCGGCATCTTTTAAGGCATGAAATCCTCGAGTCACCATCGGTTTCAAAATAGGAGCTACCGTCCGAAATGCTGATTTTAACATATCTCCTAAACCATGTCCTCGTTGTCGAGCCACTCCTTGGTACACTGGATACATTTTTTTTGTTTGGGAGGTTAGTTACAATCCGTTAGAGAACTTGTTTTTTTCGAAAATGTAGTTTCACCGTGACTTTTCCTTTGTCAATGAATGGCACATCTTGTCCCAAATCTCCTTTTATACTAATGTTGACACTGTCAAAATACGATTTACTGACTGGAAGATAATGAGGATGTACAAATTCACGGTGAACGTGAAACGTGTTTCCACCTTCTTCGTACGCACCAGCAGCAGTATCCACTTTGAAAGGAATGACTCTCAGTAAGGGAGCAGCTGTGTGACCCACCACGTTGTACTCCACCACATCGGAGTACACAAACATTAAATTCAGTCCAACGTTCAATTCGATAGGGGTGCGAAAAGCCTCTCCGAAATCTGTGTTGGTGTGGATTGTTCGTTCACCATGATACTTTTTATTTCCACCCAAAATATCAAACAACCCAGCAGAAAAACCGATGGTAATGAATTTTCTTTCGTGCGCGGGTAAGTGTTTGTCTTCTTTCTCGTCGAATGGCTTTCCCTCATGCCCTTTCAAAAATTGTATCCAGATACGGCGTGCCACAGGATGGTATTTGATCTCTACCCATTTTTGGTTTTTTTCCAAGGCTTTGCCAAATTGGGCTTCGAAGACGGCCGCAATCGTCTCCACCAAATGTTGAGCACTAAAATAATACCCTTCAGGAATTCTCATGCGATAGGTCGAGTAGGGAGTATTGTCAGTTTTTGAACTCATTTTTTTCCCAATTTCAGGATCATGAGCGTCCAACTCTTTTTGCACTTTTTCGTTATAGATTGCTACGTCAAAAATGGTTTGATTTCCAGACACATTCTTGATTTGCGTAGGATGAATGATTTCTACCAAAGCCACTTCCCAATGAGCGTCGTGATCCAATTGGAAGGCCTGAGGTAATTTGGCCGTGAAACAACATAATTTGTTGTTGGGAAACACATCCATGGAACTGTCACTGGGTAAAGTTAAATAAAATTGGTCATTCATAGTTCTAAGGTGGTTCTGGTGTCCGAGGAGTCACTCAAATGAACAGAAGAATGATGTTCAAAAGGTTCCAAAAGAGAATTGGTATTGTGGTGGTGACTGGACGAAGAAGAAGGTGAACTGGCGTTGGTCGAACTAGCGTGGTTGTTGCTATGGCTGCTGTTGTCTGTCGTCGTAAATTTCAAAGAGGGACTGGGTAAAAGATAACCGATGCAACTGCTCAGTAAAATGGTCCACAATTGTTTGTCTCCTTGTTGTAAACTCAAATTGGCAATAGCTGCTCCGATGACACAATACACTACAAAGATTTGGCAGAAAAAGACGATTTGATTTTTAGGCACACGTTCTCCGCACCACACCCAAAGTGGTTGTTTTTGTAATTCTTGAAGAGAAGAACTCTGTGAAGGAGTCGTTGAAGTCGTCTGGGTGGCTACTGTGTTGAATGGCATGTTGTGAGTTTACTTCTTTTTCTTTTTATAGTCGACGACTTGAGAAGCCGCAATCCAAGAATCAAAACTAGGAGGATATCCTTTCCAACGTACTTTGACTTCTTCTACTCGACGTTTACCTACTTTGCGTGTTCTTTGTTCGAGAATGCTTTCGATGTCGTACAAGGCGTCTTCTTTTTTAGTCACTCGTTGTAACTCAGGCAAGTAAAATGTTCCTTTGAGAACTTCACCGTGCATGTCTTCCAATTTATAGACGGGAGGATCACGTCCACGGACGGGGGTAGTGACACGAAACAATTCGGTGGTCCAGTTAGGTAAATAACCTTTGTCAAAAGTACGTTTGGTTTTTCCGATGCGAACCCAATCTCCCGTCTTTAATAACTTCAACAAGGTTTTTCTTTTTCTTTTTTTTTTCTTCTGGGGTGGTGAACCAACTAATTTATCAAACACGGTCACTTCGTTTTCAGGGCTGACCTCTTCGGGGGCACATCCGATGCTACGATGGTACGACTGATTGTACGCTTTGACCAAACGAGGTAACACGTCGATGTACTTGAGAGTATGTTGATGTGTGAAATATTTCCACATACGTTCTTTCAAAGTTCTTTGAAAACGTTCCACGATACTGGCTTTGGTTTCAGGATTTTCGGTAGTAAAAAAATGAATGTGTCTTTGTTTCAATTCTTTTTGAAAAGCTTGGTTTAGAAATTCGGTACCTTTGTCCGTTTGCCATCGTAAAGGTTGGCGTCCACTTTGTTTCAAGACCAATTTTAAGGCTCGTACCAATTCGGTACTGCTTTTAGAAGTCAAAGGCACGACACAAGCAAATTTGGAAAACACGTCGATGACACAAAACAAATATTTGTGACCACCATTGTAAGTGGCTAAATGAGAGACGTCAGCTAAATCGGCTTGCCATTGATGATCGATCCCTTCCACTTGAGTGGTACTTCTAGAAAATTTACGTCGAATGGGTTTGTGTAACGTGTACGTCGATTGTTCTTGTAACCATCGTCGTACTTCGGGCAAACGTACACTTTTCAATTGACTTTTAGCAGCTCGATATAATTTTTGAACTCCTCCGTAACCAGCAGCATGGCCAGGATTGTAATAAATGGTGGCTAACAGTTTCTCCATGATGATGATGATGATGATTTCCTCAAGAATAAGTTAACCAAGTTCCAATACTCTTTTCTTCGTGAGGTATCTTTTTGGATTGTTGTTGTTTACGTGTCCGACGTGCTACTGGGGTAAAGGTAGTTTGAACAGGGGTCATCGGTTCTGTTTTGACTTCTTTCTTCACTTCTTCCTTTTTCTTTTCTGAGGGTAAAGGGGTAGGCATCTTCTTTTTTATCCAATCCGGTGTGGCTAACTTTTTTAATTTTTTAAGAGGTGGAGTTAGTAAAAACTCTTCTTCTTCTTCTTCTTCTTCTTGGACGGTCATCCCTGTACCGGTGTCTGTTTTAGTGGTGACTTTAGGTTCGCTTTTCATCAGAGCCTTAAAATCTCTCAGAGTGGGTGAAGCTGTTTCGTCGACTGCTTTTTGACGAAAGAGTTGTAGACGTTGTAAAAGTTGACCGTACCGTTGGGATTTTTCTGTTTCGGACACATTGTTTCGTTCCATCAGGGATTGTATTTCTTGTTGTAACTGAGACATTTCGTTAAGATTAGGATTGGGTGGTAAATGAGGTATCCGTTGTTCGTTCCAACGATGAAATTCCATCCATCGTTTGTAAGGTACTAAAGTCAGTTTTCGTCCTTCCATTTCATCCAAAGGTACCAAAAAGTTGTGGTCTTTTCAGAGAAGGGTGGTCCTTTTTATCTTCTTTTTTTGGGGAGGGGTTATCGCATGACCCCTCCTAAAAGTGGTCCAGCAATCGTTCCTAACAAAGGAGCTGCTATTTTTAACAACGGTCCTATCAACATAGGTAGAAATCCTCCTCGTTGTACCAACATTTTTTTCTTTTGTTGAAGAGGTATTTTCTTTTGACCATTTGACGAAGAACGTTCCGATGTTTCCCTAATTTTTGTTTCTGTATCTTGGACAAAGGTACCGTTCCTTTCAAAACGTTCAAACAACATTCACACACGGTATCGATGATTTCTTTAGGAGCTGTTTGAATGAGTTGTTTTCGCATGGGAGGATTGGGTTTGGTCAAGACAGACAAGACATCCCAATGTTTGGCTAGACGAGGGGGAAGTCGTCCTTTTTTGGTTTTCTTCTTTTTTTTTGGTGGAGGTAGTTGTGGTGTGCATGTTTGGGAGCCATCTTAGAGGTGAGGAGGAGTAAGTCTGAAGTCTCTGGCAGGGTACCCTTCTATTTTATACTGGAACACGTCTCCACTGATTGTCTGCACGACGTACCAACTTCACGACAGGCATCACTTGACGTTGAGGTGTTTTCAAGGGATTAAATCGTCTCAATTCTTCTTTGGATAAATCCAACAAACTTTGTAACACGCCGGTTCTTTCTTGAACTTTGGTTTTAGGGGATGGTACTTTGTTGGCGGCCGCTGCCATAGCCAGATCAGCCGATGTCGTCGAGGGTCCCGAAGGGGTAACTTTCGAAATAGGTTTCCATTTTTGCATCAAATTAGGAAACACTTGTCTTAAGTCCGGTTTGGCAGGCATCATCGTGAAGGGTGGTGAAGAAGACAAAGATGATGGGGACGAAGGAGAAGGAGACCTCGTCACGGTTGTTTGTCGTGGTGTCTTGCGGGTGTACGTTTGCGTCCTGGCCGCAGTACCTCTCTTGCGGCGGGTGCTAGTGGTAGGTGTTTTCTTCTTCTTGGTAGAACTTTTCTTTTTCTGGTGGGTGGTTTTCTTTTTCTTTGGACTTTTCTTCTTTTTGGGTGCTTTGGGTTTTTTGGCTTTGGCATCATTAGGATCCCATTTCAAAAGGGAACGAATCATGACCCCTCCTAAAGAACCACTTCCACCAGAAGTTAAAATGATTTGTTTTTTAGTCCGTGAATCGATTCTAGGATCAGCCAGTTGTGACAATGCTCCTTTATGTCTTTGAAAAAAACGTTGAGTTTGATGAGGGATGTGAATGATACCTTGTAGTAATTGACGTGCTGTCAAAGTAAACCATCGTAACACTTCTTTAAGACTCGCTTCTAACAAATGAGCACGGACTTGTGCATTTTTTTCACGACTAATGCCATACAAGGCACGAATCAATTTAGCCGAAGGATGCGATTGAAAGGAAGTCATCTCAAAAAGAGTGTGAGACAGAAATGACGTAGTGACTGTTTTTATAGTTTTTTTTCAAAAATGGGTTGAAGGGGACGTGTAAATGACAGGACCACCTTCTTGACCCCAAGGGTGAAAGATACTGGCACGAAATCTCAAATAGTCAGGAGTGGTCGGTTTAAGTCAATGAGTAAATACTCGTGAGGGGTTTGAGTGGCATCGTCGTACGCATAATTGAGCCAAGGAGCTCCTAACTGTTTGGCTAACACTTGTACTTGAGATTTGTCTCTGGGACTTTTAAACAAGACCACGTAATGAGCATTCAAACTAATAGTTCGATGAGCTTTACTTTGTTGAAATAAATTTTGTGTTATGTACACAATACTAGCATTACGATGGTGACCTTTTCGTGTAAACCAAAGTTTAATTTCTTCTTCGTCTTCTCCTAACATGTCATCAAAAATAACTAAATGAGTTTGACTCACGTCAGACACGATTCCATCGTCTTCGTGAGGAATACCATCCACAAAGGAAATGGTTTCTCCTTGACTTTCTTTCAATAACGTGTAAGACGGTTTGCCACTCTTTGTAACACCACACGATACGTTGAGGTGGATGATCAAACAAATCAATTTTCTGTTCGATCAATCGTTTGACAAATTCGGTTTTGCCTGAACCACTCGGTCCAGCAATTAACATGTTAAATGGATGGCGCAGATACAAAGCATTCCAACTTTGACGATCTAACTTTTCGTCAATCACTTTGACGACAGAAGCAGAAGAGGTAGACGAGGTTAGAATAAGAAGATGATGTAGCCATGTCTGAGGTAAGAAGATTTTTGAGAAGAAGACAAAGACCCAAGACATTTTATACATTTTCATACACGTTTATTTTTTTATTTTTTAAAAAAAAAACAACCAACCAACCAACAAAAACATATTTTTTACAACTTTACACGAACACGAAGAAGTGAATTAGTGAGAAAATATGCAATTAAAATGAACACGTACACAATGAAGACTACCACTAAAACCATCAAACTGTCATATAAACACGTCAATGTACAACAATAGTTTCGTGTCCTAGTCATGAAAGACACCCTTGAAAGAGGGTATAGTGTAAAAATCGAGAAATGACTTTGAGTTTACGTTTCACTTGGATTTTGACAAACTCTTGGTAAATCCGTTTTCGTAACTTCAAAGGCATGCCAGCAATGTACTTGGGTAAAGTTTCCGATTTGGAAAGAAGTAACTCTCTTTGTATTCTTCACGATACTGGTGATAGTTTTTCTTCAAAATCAGATTTCTGATACGGTGAAAGTCACGGTAGTGTGCAAATCGAGGAATGACTTTGAGTTTGGGTTTCACTTGGATCTGGACCAACTCTTTGTAAATGCGTACTCGCAACTTCGAAGGCAAAGTCACAAATGCGATCTTCTAAAACTAGGGACAAAATACTGGTAAATGCGTTCTCGCAGCTCCAAAGGTAAACCACAAATGTATTCTTGTAAAGTATCCTCCGACATGTTTTTTTACTTCTTCTTGGCATCTGGCTCATCGTACCCGTACTCTTCTGAGGCCACTAAAGGCAAGAACTGACAGTGCGGAGACCATCTGGCATGTTCAATGTAAGCTGAGTCGGTAGGCTCCCATTGGTGAAGTCTCACACCGCAACTGAAACATTGAACTTTATCTCCTTCTCCCAAGTAGATAAATCCAGATCTGGCTAAAGCTTTGTCAGTAGTGGATTGTAGTAGAAATTTAGGCCACTTGTCTTTGAACGTCTCGAGTCGATTATCATACTTGGAATAACCGGGCAAAGCCACAGGTATCGTCAATTCTTTATGACATTCACAGGTACGTTTAGCATTCTTCCCAATAAAGAAGAAAGGTCGTCCTGCATCTCTAGAGGGACGGTGAGGTACACGTGCTGCATCGACGATGTCCAAGCGTACGGCATCCGTCTGATCGTATGAATCGATGCTGTCAACGCTTACGGAATCCGTCTCGTCGCATGGCACTGCATCGCACTCCAAGTCGTAATGGTACTTGGAGTTCACACCACTAGATTTCTCCCTCGGTGGGTGGGTGGCATGAGTATTCTTATTCATCTTTGGTGGGAGGATGACAAAATTAATCTTTTTCTTCTTCTTCTTGCTCGGTCAACGTTGAAAGTCACAATGAATGGTTAGGTTTGGAAGGGGTGCCCTTTTTTATACTGCAGATCGGCGTGTCAGTAATGTAAAGTGGTGTGGTCTGGAAGTCTCACTCGCTTCTGGTACACGATTTGGTGCACTTTTTGTAAAGGACGAGTGACAATTTGATGATTAGGTAACCGTACGATCTTGTGAGGTTCTAACGTGTGCACTCGAAAGTCTTCCACTTGTCCAGACAGCAAAGCATTTTTCAAAACCTCAAAGTTAACCACTTGGCTGGTTAGGGATGCCTGCTTGTTGCAACAGGAGTTCTGCTTTTTGCTTCGTTTCGTTGTTTGGTTCTGTCCGACTGTCGAATGTTATTCCGGGCTCTTTTCCATTCTTTGCTCTCGTTCTTGTTAGCATAGGTGCGGCCCACCACAATAGCCCGAGCAAAGCACATCTGGTCTTGAGTATTGTCGATTTGGGACGACACTGCGTTTGGTACTTCGAATATCGTCCACCAGTAACGGTTTCCTACTTCGTCCACTTCCTCAAGGAGGGGAAACGTGAGTCAAGTAAAGTGTGGCCTTTCCATCGGTGATGGTAAACTTGTCGTTGGATTGTTTGCACATGTTCTATTTTGGACATGACTTTGTCTGGCGTTAATTCTGCCGGGGTGCTGAACTCGATCCAAACAGGACTCTTCAAATTGTCATGATGAATGGCCAGTCTCAATCGATCGTCTTCTTTGGCTCCACATTGTCGTTTCAAGTTCATTAAGACAGAATCCCACAAATCGCTAATGAACCCCGCCGCTTTCTCGGGAGGTACTTTGGACTTGAAGTCTTTGGACTTGAAGTCTTTAAAGTGAACCGTGTGAGTGTAAGCTGTAGTTTTAAATTTTCGAGAAGTTATTTTTTGAGTCTCTAGAATCCAATAGTAATTTTCAGGAGGAGCCAAAGTACTAGGTTGTATTTCTTGGCCTGGGGTTCTGGTAGTGGATTTTGTTTTGGGTGGGTTAGAAGTTTGGGTTTCAGGTTCACTCATCTCCTCTTCGAAGTCACTAGCATGGACTTGAGCTAGTAGTTCATCTAGCGGTGTTTCAGGCGGTACGGAATATCTTCGTCGTCGTGGCCTCTTTGTTTCTTCTTCTTCTTCTTCTTCTTCTTCTGGTTTCTCATGGCTTCGGCGTGATCTTTTCATCTTGAAGTTTACTTTGAAGCTGATTCAGTTTCACCCAGGGAACCTATATATATAGACCTTCTTACCCTCAGAATCACTAGTCGTGATTGAACTTTCAAACTGTGAAGATGGAAAAGTACTGCTCTCGAGATAAAAGTCAAGATACTGGAATTGAATTGAATAAGTATGTTCATAAGGTGTATGATAATTATTCTGCTGACATACTTGGTAATGTCTATCATATGAAGTATGGAAGGAAAGTCAAAGGAAATTTGAATTCATTTGGATTGATAAGGATTAAGGTTACTGGTAAGGAAGGAAAGAGGAAGAAACATACAAATCGAGGGAGATTTGTCTTTGAAGCGGTGAATGGAGTGGATCTACCAAGACAGAGTGAAGTGGTACATCTCAATGATGTACTTGATGATGATAGAATAGAAAATCTTCAAGTGATGACTGCTAGTGAACGAACATGTTTGCATAAACATGTGAAGAATGATAAAGAAAAAAGGAGAATTAATTTTGGAAGTGATAGAAGTGTGTTGCTGCCAGTTTGTTGGTGAGACAGAGGAAAGAAGATTTGAAAGTATGGAAAAGGCTGCTGAATATTTTGATTGTCATTCATCAAGTGTCTACTATTGCTGTACTGGAATTTGTAAGTCGGTCTTTCGAAGAAGTTCCAGAAAAGATTTCAAGCTAGATGGGAAGAGCCAGAGAAGAAGAGTCAAGGTCATTGGAGGATTTGTGAGACCTGTGAAATTAACTGACTTGAATTCAGGATTATATAGTCCAGATGGATTCCATTCGTGATGTGGCAAGGTGTTTTGGGATTAGATCATAGTAAAGTTTACAAGATTTGTAAAAAAGAGCGGTGGATTCGAGATGATAATGGGCATTGTATTATGTTGGAGTTTCTCAATGAGAGTCCAGAAGAAAGTTATGAGAGAATGTGTAGACAAGAATCTTCCTGAAGTGTCAGAACAATTAAGAGAATGAAATTGGTAAATATGGAAGTGTAATTGAACTGTATTGGACTTATATGAAATTGTTTTATTACCACGAGTAACATAATGTATATACATTGAATAAAATATAATTATTATTATTGATGTATATATCTGAATGGTGTTGTGTGGTTTGTTTTTTACCACCAAACCAACACAAAAAAAAACCACTTTCCCTCTCTTTCTATCGATCTAAAATTGGGAGGAAAGAAAATAGACTACAGCACCAACACAGCAGCAGCAAAGACAACAACAACAACAACAACAACAACTTTTTCAGTCCATCAAATAAAAATTTTTTTTTTTTAAAAATGGATTGTATATTTGAGGTGTGTGTTTTGATATAAAAAAAATTAAAAAGTAAAAAAAAATGGTTGTGTGTTTTGATTTGTTTTTTTAAAAATTTCCCCTTCCCAAAAAAAAAAAAAAAAAATGTAGATAGTGTGTTTGTGTGTTTTGATTTGTTTTTTAAAAAATTTCCCCTTCCCAAAAAAAAAAAAAATGTAGATAGTGTGTTTGTGTGTTTTGATTTGTTTTTTAAAAAATTTCCCCTTCCCAAAAAAAAAATGTAGATATTGTGTTTTTGTGTTTTGATTTGTTTTTTTTTAAATTTCCCCTTCCCAAAAATGTGTGTAAGTTTTTTTTTGATATATAAAAAAATTTTAAAAAAGTAAAAAAATGGATAGTGTGGTGAGTGTTTTGATATAAACAAAATTTAAAAAATAAAAAAATGGTTGTGTAGTGTGTGTAAGTTTTGTGTTTGATATATAAAAAAAATTTAAAAAAGTAAAAAAAAATGGATAGTGTGGTGAGTGTTTTGATATAAACAAAATTTAAAAAATAAAAAAATGGTTGTGTAGTGTGTGTAAGTTTTGTGTTTGATATATAAAAAAAATTTTAAAAAAGTAAAAAAATAGATAGTGTGGTGTTGTGTTTTGATATAAACAAAAATTAAAAAAATAAAAAAAAATTTCCATTTTTTTTTCCGGATTATTTTCAGTCTCCGCTAACGTCCGGTACAATTTCGAAAGTTTAGTGTTACTTTTAGTCTCAGCCAATTTTTTCCATTTTTTTCCGGATTATTTTCAGTCTCCGCTAACGTCCGGTACAATTTCGAAAGTTTAGTGTTACTTTTAGTCTCAGCCAATTTTTTCCATTTTTTTTTCCGAATATTTTCAGATCTCCGCTAACGTCCGTTACAATTTCGGAATTTTAGTGTTACTTTTAGTCTAGGCCATTATAATCTAATGTTCCGAATTTTTTCTAGTCAACGCTAAAGTCCGTGACGGTTCCCGAAGTTTAATACAACATTTAGTCACGTCCATTTTAGTGTTATTATAAGTTAGTTCCCTTGATCAAAGCTATTTATAACATAGGTACAATATATGCAAATTTACTGACACCTCCAACATGATCTGAGGTATAGGTAATGCTTTATATATAACTCTAGGCTATATAGATTAGCCACTAGGCAGAAGGTCACTTACACCACGGAGTGTAGGATAGTGTA
>JAQPZY010001423.1:2692500-2812426 GCA_029931535.1 Margaritifera margaritifera | reverse complement strand
TTTGGTACTATCAGACCCACTCTAAACTGTTGACCAAGGAACCAAAAAATGGGTGAGATGCAGTGGGACAAAAAATCCACTACTCCCCTTGAATACTACGCGAACGCCGCTTAAAACGCTATATCAGGCGTGGATCCCATAAATGTTACTAGAAAAAAAAAAATTAGCCCCCATTTGTTGAAACATGAAGCCAATCTCGAATAAAAACTGGTAAATGACCCTTGCTAATATCACTCTTTATAATCGTCGAAAAACGGTGGTTTAGTACCCTGAAATTTGAATCAACATCATGACATTCTCAAACTTGATAAATAAGAAGTCATATAGTTTGTTAAAAATTTCCTTTCCAAACATTCTCAGTACATCTGTAAAAATTAACAATAATAATCGACGAAATTTTTGATTTATGAAAATGTCACAAATGCCTACCTGATGGCAACGCTTTAGATAAATAAATACTAGATTAAATAAGTTTTGTTCAATTAAAAATCGTCTTTAGTTATTATCTTTTAAGTCGGTTTCAGTGTAATCATCATCAAAAGAAATATGACCGCATGTATTCAAATGTGAAAAATGTCATTCTACCGTCACAGCTATGTCCCGCTAGCGTTTCCGCGAGAACCTAATTAAGTGCCAACCATGATTTGATCATCCGACATAGCAGAAAGTATTTGTTTTATTGTTCATGAGCTCAGATAAAAAGAAGGGCTGCTTTAGTATTATCCACATTAATCTTACTTCTTTTGAATAAAATCAAATAAAGGCTTGGGAATAAAATAAAAGTTAAAAAGGCATGCAAATCCTACCTGTTTAAGAGCTAGCGGTCACGGTCATGAGTGTATAGGCTCAACTCCATTTCAATTGATCCGTCGAACACTCTGTATAAATTATTATTAAGTAAAGAATAAAATTAAACAACTTAAATATCGCCTACATCATTCAAAAATGTGACCAAAGATAGGAAGACAACCAAGCAAAATTAGTACTTGGTGAATAAAAAGCGCTTGTTTCACAGATACGGTTTCCATTATGGAGAAGCGTGGATCTAGAGTTAGTAAGTGAACTTAAAATTCCTGAATTGGCACTACAACAGAATATATCCTCACGGATGAGAAGAAGTT
The DNA here is from genome assembly GCA_029931535.1 of Margaritifera margaritifera. NCBI lineage: Eukaryota > Metazoa > Mollusca > Bivalvia > Unionida > Margaritiferidae > Margaritifera > Margaritifera margaritifera. The sequence continues at coordinate 2,811,305 of JAQPZY010001423.1, read as the reverse complement.
CACTATTACATGCAATTAAATCAACGGCATCAATATATTTACTACTAGAACAATTAAAAAAATGGAGTTTCGATGTTGACGGTTGTTTCAACGATATAAACACCCCTATTTTTTGAAGAAGAAAAACGGTAATCTTGTTTTGTTGTGAAACAACAACAAAAAGCAGCGCCATAAAACACCATACCTCTCTGAGTAATGTTGTTAACGTTCTTTCAGAGGTTGGGCATCTTGAAAAAAAAAGTAATTATGTACAAAAAAGCAAAACAACTTCATGACACCAACATCTTTAACTTTTATTTAAGTCTCTTGGTAACTCACGCTCTCAAACCCTCTAAGTTTTTGGGACCGATTTTTTGCCCGAGTTATCGAGGGAGAGGTCTATGCATATGCATGTATTTGTGCAGATGCCAATTCCAATGCAGAGGGTAGTACAAATAGCCTCTTGACTACTTTGTAGATGAGGTAAAAACGGTATTCTTTCTCATGTACAAAATGTACGGCTCAAAGTAATAACCTTACTGTTAGTTTGGGGCAGTCAAGTAGACAGTCAGCACAAAATGGTATCCAAATACAGTACCTGAAAGATGTTTATAGTGATAACATTTTTCAAATGTCTTTAAAAAATAAAGACTCAAAATTTTGATAGAAGCTTCTAAATCCAACAGAGACAGTAACTCAGTTTAATCTTTTTGGAAAATGGTGACAAACTGGAACAAAATCTTCCCCATGTAAACCATGGAATACCAAATTTCATAGAAAAATGATGTTTTTAGGTAATGTGACATTGTGCGAGAGGATGTGACATGAAAACGACATTATGAATAAATGTAGTTTGTGATAAAAGACATGTTGTTAGGGGATGTGACAAAACATGAAATGAAGAACATACATGGGCAACGCTTAAAGTTCAAGACTACCTCTGGTGAACAATGTCAAAAAGCTTTCTAATCAATGTCGACTAAAAACCTTCTGTATCACATGGGTGGAAAAGCATTAACACTGGAGTAGAACCGGTAATTAAAAAATTACAAGAACGGAGTGTTTACAGGATACAACTTATCCTGGAGGCTTCAACCCCCACCATAAGCTGTACATATTTATTTTCATTTGTTTTCAATGTTTTACACTACAAGAAGAATGCAAGCTCGCACTCACAACTGGTTCATTCTCTGAAGTATCATACTAGTAGTGATTTGGAAGGTAGTGTGTACTTTTGGATAAAGAAAAAGGCAAATCACTCATAGCATAGCCACATCCATTGAACTGATCTCTCCTATCAACTAGACATGCAAAATTTCACTATGGCTCTGTGACTTAACTCAAAACCCCTACAACTCAATGACACATTTTTCAACATGATTAGGAAACTACCGTCTATACGTTGCGTATAATCCTGGTCCAAATGCAAACAACATAGACCCTGATCTGAGCCATTGCATAATGCGCCGGCAGATCAGGGTCTATGTTGTTTGTTGTACGTATTAGTCCTTACAAACTTCATAGACCCAGATATGCCGGTGCTTAATGTGATAGCAGAACTGGGTCAATGCAGTTTAGCAGTTAGTATTGACCTATAAAAAACGCGAGTATAGACAGTAATCCTTTAAAAATTATGAGAAACAAATCCATTATAGATGAAAATTATACCTCAAGAGGCTTAATCAATTTAGAACAAGATTTCTGCAACGAACCCTCCAATATACAATATGTAATTATTATGTGATGATACAGATGAAGTACTATTCTGGATGTACCACAACTATGTGATTCCAAAAAGCCGTATATCAACCATGTTTTAAAATATAAACGAAAGAAAAAAATAAAACAATAAATAACAGTTTTCAGCAGCAATTTGTACACAGAGGGCTCCAAGTTATAACTGCCTTCAATCTTTGTTACTGATATTTTGTACATATAAAATTTAAAGAACTACCGCACTCTGCTGCTTACATCATTTCTGGGAATTAGTAATCAATGAAATGGCCTGAGAAAAGATTACTCAAAAGTCCATTTCTTATCATCAACAAATTCATGATGTGGTATCCAGTGTGAATCATCATATCGTTTTAATATAGAACCTTTTTCCTTGTGGTTAATGGAAGACAAACTCTGAAAAAATGGGTAAAAAAGCAAAGACAAATCGTTCTTCATACTCGACATCAAATTGAATTTTACAGTCATGAACAAAAATATAAAGACACCTATGGTTCTGCCTTACTCCTTCATATTTTATATGTGTTCCAATCTTCCATATGAAAAAAAACTACTACAGAGGAGGAATATATTACTTTAAATAGGCAGTAATAGTCCTATGGGTAATTTTCTTTTACCACTTCAGGATTTTTTTCAGTGTTTGTAACATGTGTAAACAATCAAATATGTCAAATGATAAAAATCAATAATGTGGTTGTTTCAATACCATCAATAAATTGCAATATTTTCTGCTGGCAATATGTGTATCATGATACAGAACTCCAACTATGTCACTACATGGGAACAGTAGAATGAAACATGAAACAAAATGTTATAAACTGTCCGAAAATGAACATTTTTTTCTTGTCTTTCTATCCCTTTGAATAAAGTCAAGAACAAGGCTGCCTAAACCATGTAAACTGTTGCTCTCCTTATATGGCACCATATATGTACTATTAAGTAACTTCTATATACACAATCATTTTAAATTCCAATTTTACCAAAGGGACCTTAGTATATCAAATGTGATATATGTACAGTCATTCATGATTTCAATGTTTTCCATAGCATTTTATCCACAGAATGTGGGAAGTATGCATGTAAATGTATTAGCAGAAGGTCCAGAGCCACACCAATTAGAAAAAAGCAATGCTCATGTCCATGCCTTGTTCATGTCTCAATATGAGTGCCCCAACAAATTAATACTGTATTAGACTCACATCTAAATCCGGGTCCAAAATGGAAACAATACATAGAACCCCTGATCTGTCGGCGCATAATGTGCTGGCAGATCAGGGTCTATGTTGTTTTGTTCTAGTGATTAATTCCTTATGAACTGCATTAGACCCAGATCTGCCAGCTCATTAATTCGACAGCAGATATGGGTACTATGCAGTTTGCAGTTGGTATCAAATTACATGCGAGTATATACGATAGATACCCTAAAAGGTCTGCAAGAGACAAAATGTATAATCCATACGTTGACAATCTCAGCATCTTTTATGCTTGCTGGCAGTAGCAAAGCATAAACTGTATTTGAACACCTATATCTTTTGAAGAAATATTGTAAACTGTGGACTGATTTTCCCTTTGTATAAATTGCATGAATACAAGAGAAAATTAATGTTCATCTTTTATACCCATAAAACAATAGACTTCTGAAACAAAGGTTCAATTGGAAGACAACTTGTCTTTTTTAAGTATTTAATAATGCAACAAATAGGCATTCCACCACTCACTAAACTCATTAAATAAAAGCAGAAATTTCAATCACATTTCCTTCTAGTATGCTCTTTTTGAGATATCTAGCTTGCACAAACTTTAATATTAGCAGATGCTGCTGCCACAAATGACAATTGATTGCCCTCAATATTGCAATGCCAAGAGAGTTCAAATAGGCGAGTATATATAATATATAGTATAATATAAAACTAATATATTATATATATATCTATATATATATTAGCAGGATTTGTTTATCATAAAGGATTCGCATATTCCAGATCTTACAAGAAATGCTAATAGATGGGGTAAACATATCTATCAACAAGTTTCCAGTATTTGTAAGCTTCTTGACCAGATCTTCTAATCAGAAATGTTAATTTTTCTTACAAGATTAATTGTTATGATTACAGCTAAAGAAGCCTTTTCCAACAATCCTTCCCTGTAACGCAGCAAGAGGTTTGATTCGATTACTTCAAAAGGTTGTACCAAAAGTATTTATACCTAAGCCAAATCACTCATCCATCCAAGTCTTTACCAAAAAACTTCATCCCACTATTTAGGTTACGATAATCCGCCCATCGCCCAGCCCGAGTCGGCTTCATTGCTGTGGTCTTTTGAGAAAGGCACTGACCTCCTGTTTCCTCTTCAAGATATAGCAAATAATGTGTTTAAGAGTGCCGTTATCCAACCATTTACTTATAATAGCAATACATTTTCCTTTAGTAATGAACACTATTTACACAGTGCATCTTGTGGGAAGGGACAGTAAACTCATTGGAAATAAAATTGATATAGAGTTGTTTCCCTTAACCATTCTTTGTATGCTGTATCTCGATTAAAGTAAATCTAAAAGTATCTATTGCATCATAAACAAAATCTATTGTAACTTATTCCATTCGTACTGACACTACTTAAGGCTCTAAGAAGCCAGGTCTGAAATGTCGATATTGTAAATATAAAGACAATAGTGATAAACAAATGTCGGCATCTTCTGCCTTTCGTGAATTTTTTTCGCCTAAACTACAAAATAGCAAACAATAAGAATAAACCAAGCTGATGTTAATCATCTTGCCCTCTATCAGGCCCATAATAGTTAACGAATTGTATGCAGGCATGAAGAGTGTACCGTCTATTTAGTAAAAGAAGAGTAACCATATCTCAGGGACACGAATGTGGGGTCAAGAAGGTCACGCAATCCAGAGCAGACGATTTTGATTGGTCATTATTTGTTTGGTCTACGTTGTGTAGTTTAATTGAAAAAAAAATCGAACATGAAAGGCAACAGTGTACCAGAACCTGCCAGCGTTTGTAATTCTCGCCTTGTCCTTTATTTACATATCGGCATTTATGTGAGGAAATTTCAGGCTGACTTTTAGAGCCGTCTGTAAGTCAGTACAGATGAATTAAGTATGATAACATTTGTTTATGATGCATTAGACTGTTTTAGATTTAACTTTAATCGGGTAAACACTGTACAAAGAAACAGTCAAAGGAAACCAACTCCTACAATTCAGATACGTCGGATAATTGTGAAATGTTTGGAAATGCAGGAATCCAAAGTCAACATAGCGCAAGAAGAAAAAGGCATTTTTAAGAGAAATTGTTAAAGTAAAGTATAGTGGAAAAACGTCACTAACTACGGCAAAATATGGGAGCACATAAATCGATTAAACTTACCCATACCAAAATTTCATCTGTCCGGTATTTCAATGGCAAGTGTGTATCTCCAAAAACAAAAGCCGGTAAAAGGTACAAGTTAAGACCTTTTTAGACGACATCAATGAAACAATCAGAAGTAAAATAAGTTTCCCTATTGATTCTGGACACACTTGGTGGTATAAAACTTTTTACCAAAAGGGATGAGTATAGTTTTAATTTCAGATATGTATATTTTAAGTTAGAAAGTGACTTTCGTAGAAGGACAAGCCTGTAATTGGTAAGAATCTTCGCATAATCTTGCAGCTAAATTTTGACATATGCATAGAATTGTGTTTGAATCCTGAAAAGATTGAGCATATAACTTTCATGTTGGTCATATGGGGGTGGGGGGGGGGTCTGAATTTTTGGTGCTAGATTCTTAGGCACAGAGTTGCCAGTTTCATTTAGTATGAATGTTTACATGCTTTTTTGTTTGTTTTGTTCTTGTTTTTCTTTGCCATGTTCAAATATGTCTATATGTACTGCTGTTTATATGTACCATTGCTAATCATCCCCATGCTATTATCCGTGTAAACAGATGATTATGGGTAAATTCCTTAAAATTCTCAGTTTTTCGTGAGTGATGTTGGTAAATTAAAAAGACAGGTTAAAGTAGACAAAATTATAAAATCCTAAACAGTGTTCATAGATGGATAGACGAATTGATAGACAAGATAGAGGTTTATTTTTCTTTCTTCTGTTGCATTATATAATGACATACTCTCTGATTTTAACTAACAAAATTTAAATGCTAATGTATTATTTTTTCAATGATTCCTTAAAATTCGATCATTAAATTTATTTTAAACTTTTAAGAAATAAATTAGGTCACTAAATTTATTATTAAATTAAGAAAGAGACAAAGAAACAGACTAGACAATGGGTTTATTTACTAAATAAATATATTTGGTTTATTTTTACTACCCTATACACATATATAGAAGGAACCATCAAATAGAGAACTCGTATGTAATGACTTGAAATCTTTTGGTAAAGCAAGAAAATGGATGAGCAAAAAGTCTTTTTTAGCCACAATGTATTGATGTTAAAATGTAATAACTATACCAACACTCCAGTGTAGAACAAACCTCATGTATCTCTATACTGGGCAAACAACATATGTGTACCTAGTAGTGCTGACAATGTACTACAACTTATATGTTTTTTAAACATATCATGTTTGTGTGTGTGAGAGTGTATCTCAAGGTGTATGTGAGTGATTTTTATTATGCCGGTTGTGTCATGCATAGTTATATAAAACTCTCTGAAAGTTTTAGTGACAATAGAATTTAACAATGGCTGCCCAGATAAAACTTTTTTCTATGAACGTTAGGGGTCTACACAGTTCCAATCTCAAAAGAAGAGATATTTTCTGTTGGATCAAACAAAAGAATGCATTTTATGTTTAATGGAGACACAGAGTACAGTTGGAATGTTATTCTATGACTGTTCAGTTACTGAAACACTTTTGGAAATTATTTGAGGAATGGATCCAACTTACAAATCACAATTTTAGAATTACACGAAAAGATGTTTTTATAGGAAATAACAACTTTGATGATCTTATTAACTTCCTAATTTTGCTTCCAGAGTATGTTATATACAGATCACAATGTGCATCACATCTCACCTATTATAAAAATTGTGTTTTATCCTATAAAACGCTGGAAAAATATGTAACCTAAGTGAATACAAAAATTGATGAGTTTGAGGAAAAGTGGACCTTATTTGTCAACTTTTGGTCATGAGTTTTTGTTTTATGTTTTGGGTTGGCTGTTTTTACATTTGCATGACTTTCATATTTTTTTTAGCAAAGAAAACAAGAAAACAATAAAAATGCAAAAAAACAAACAAACAGGCAATTCAAAACACCTTTGTGTACATTATTTGTGAATGTATGTGTCTCTGTGTGTGCACGAGTGTGTGTGGTGTCTAAGTAAGGGAACAGATGTGAAGATTAGAATGCACAACAATTTAATGGTAATGCCCCATACACCAGGTTAGGTGGTGATGTGGAACATGTAAAATCCTGACAACTTGACCACTTATGTTAAAAAATAAATGCTTTTGTAGTTTTTTCCTACCGAAAATTCAATTTTTTAAAATTATTTTTAGGTATTTCTGCCGATGGTTTAAACCGCTGAGATTTGTAGTTGGTTCCCACCGAAAATTCAATTATGTTATTGTTTTTAGATATTTTTAGCTACTGGTTTAAACCGCTGATTTTGTAGTTTTGTTCCTACCAAAAGGTCAATTTTGTATTGTTCTTGTTTATTTTTTAATATTATAGAAAATGGTAATGAAAAAAGTTTTGACAGCAAATTATTTAAAAAAACTACATATCTAATTATTGAAGAATTAAGTTGTAAATACGATACTTATGGTTATGGCGGAACCTTTTGCGGAGCCTGCGTAATCTGCACTGAAAGTTTTTAGCCGGAAGGTTTTTGCAAGGAAAAATGAAAGAATCGCGGAGCAAAATCAATATCTTTTATCTTTGTTTACAATATATTTTCCAAATTTATATATTTAATTTCTTTGATTAGACAAAAAGTAATATTACACAGCTAAATAATACATATAATAATAAAAGTAAAAAATACAAAGAACAATTTTCTAAGTATATTATTTCCTAATATCTGTATGTCCGAATGCTAAAGAATTTACTCCATCACTATAATATATATTGTTTTGAACCAAATGGGCAAAAACTAATTTTAATAATTGTATACACCCCCAGCTTTAAATTTTTCTTTTTATGAAATACATATTATGCGACTCTCGCTTTTTCTAAATAAATGAGTTTTTATAAAGTTTGTGTGTTCATTCCCGTTTTCACAAGAGATTTTTGATACACCTTTGGCTTTGCTGATTTGTTTTGTATCATCAATACGAATTGAATACATTTTTGATACACCTTTGGCTTTGCTGATTTGTTTTGTATCATCAATACGAATTAAATACATTTTTGATACACCTTTGGCTTTGCTGATTTGTTATGTCTCATCAATACGAATTGAATACATTTTTGATACACCTTTGGCTTTGCTGATTTGTTTTGTATCATCAATACGAATTGAATAACATTTTTGATACACCTTTGGCTTTGCTGATTTGTTTTGTATCATCAATACGAATTGAATACATTTTTGATACACCTTTTGCTTTGCTGATTTGTTTTGTATCATCAATACGAATTGGAATACATTTTTGATACACCATTTGGCTTTGCTGATTTGTTTTGTATCATCAAAATTTAATACATTTTTGGTCTTAATGCCACAACTTCTTGTACGATTTTACCATTTAGCTCATCCTTAATTTTACCAGGAACTTTTTATTTTGATCACTGTATAAGGTATATTCTTTTGGAAAATCATAGGTGTCATACCAATCAATATTTTTACTCATGTCTTCATACACAACTTGAGTTCTGATTTACAATATTAAGCTATCAGTGTCATTATATATTAATTCAATATTATTATTGTAAACTGGTTTTAATTTGTTGTAATAGAAATCATACATAAGCAATTTACTTAATTATAAAATACACATCCCAGTATATGCAGGCCGGTTCAGAAATAAGTTTGTTTTAGTTGTATGCACTGCAATTAAATCTGTATGAATAGTTTTGTTGTTATTAACCGTGAATCTGCCCAACATTTTCCTTATTCTATCTGTTTATGTGGCTCTAAAAAAAGTTAGACATCAATACGTTTTCTCAAAGTTTCCATTGATTTTCCAAACACGGATGTATGTGGAGATTATAAATTCCAAAATATTTTTTTTCATTTTCTGGCATAATTTTTTTTTTTTTGGCATTTAGCATCTACCCATTCACAATCTGGTATGTGATTTTTTAAAAGATCCTCTGTGGCAAATATGTGGAGACATCGTCTGGCAAATATATTTTTATGACTACTCATGGCTGCTTTTGTGAATCAGCCTTCGTAACAGCTTGATCATTATATAATGGAATTACCACCATCTGTTATTAGTAATAGATCAATATAGTGGGTTTTATTTGTTTCCTGGATATTCTTACTGGATATAACCCCGCGTCCCATCCATAAGACATTTGCCGATATATCATTATTTTATTTTAAAAATGTATTAATATCACTTACTTTTACTGAAATTTTATATCACTAAAATTTAATTAATTGGCAAAGTTTTCATAATTTTTTATACTTCTTCAGGATATGTGGTATTTTGTGCTAAACTGGAGACTGTTCATGGTGTGCAACATACTCTGTTGTGTGTAGTGGAGGAGTAACCAGTAACTGGTGGCATCATTCCAAGTATCTTGGATTGCACAGAGTCACTGACCTAAACATCCATGAAAGTGACCAAAGAGTTACTTCTTGAAATTTTGAAAATGAAACTGAGTGTATCAGCCAAAATGATGAAATGAAACTGTATACAGATACTCAGAAATGTAAAGCAGTTAAGAGATCACAGAGTGTTTCACTACCAAAAACATGTGAATTATTCTAGGAATATTGTTGGTAGAACTTTCTTCAACCATTCACAGATTGAATAACAACCCTGAACATCATCCATGACAAAATGTGAGGATTCTGGTGTGGAACTTTCATTGCATGCAAAACATGCACTATATCAAATGGATACTCGAAAGGAATATCAAACAAACATGTCAAAAGAAGCCAGATATTGTGAAAGGAAATGTATTCAGGCAGGGAAATAAGATATCTGAACATTTGAAATACAAGCAGTTAAATCATTGTGAATCAGATTACAATAAAGGGCAGATGGATCCAAAACCCTCAACAAGTTCTCAAGGAATGCACAAATAAAAAACACTTCTACTCAATGCGAGGATGGACAATTCTGTGGGCAGGACATTTTACTTGTCGACTATTGTCAACTAACTCTTTAAGAGAGATAACATTCTGAACATTTTCAATCTTTCTAGAATTATTTTGAAGTTAACATTCATCTATTTGTGTTTTAATGTGATGATAATTAAAATATTTATGAATTTTATACTGCTGCATGAAAAGTAATATCATTATTAATAAATGTTATAAATTGAATTTGATATCTTTGTTATTTTTTTCTATATCTTTATATCAAGTAGGCATGGAGAATATTCTCCAAGCCCTTGAAAGCACTTCTGTTTACACATTTCATTCTCTCTGCATTCACTACATGTAGCTCAGCAGAGAGGTGATCTTTAAAAATGCACCAAGAGTTATGCTTACAGATGACTCATTTCCAGGTTTTCTACCTCCATCCTCTCATTAAAGACCATTTGGCAGATACTAGTGACTTAAAATTTATTGCACCATAACCTCTAGACTTTACAGCCCTGGTCCAGATCAAACTGAAAATAAAATTTAAGGTTAAAAAATTACATTTAATTTTTAAATTTAAAAGAAATGTAAAAAGAATTTTTTTACTGTCCAATTTTTTAAAGTATTGACCACAACTGTGTGAATTTTCAGGTCTGTATCATAAGTACTTGTATCTGAATGAGAGATCAAAGAGGCATACCCCCTTCAAATAAGAACTTCCATACAGTTTACACTTTTTGCACCAAGTCCTAGTCAAACTAACATATCTTCAAGAAAGACATATTTTAAACTTACTTAGCAAATGTTATCAAGTATTACGCACTACTAACAAATCTGTAGCCATTTAAAATGATGCCCTGTTGCTGTTCGGCAAGGTGCAAATGTGCAGCCTGATGTGCCTACATGTGAGAAATTCAATTTGTAATAACTTTTTCATTTATTGGAATTTGTTCATGTAGTAAAATATAATTTGAAATTTCAAATAATCTCTATGAGAAAATTTAATTAAAAAGTGCTCATGACAGTAAATGTAATTTGTTTAAAAAAATTTAAAAAATTGGTAAAATGTTTTACAAAATTTAATTCAAATATTATATTATAATAAAAATTTAAAGTCAGAAACTGGTGATGTTTAGATAACAAAGTTGACACAAATGTGCTGGCACAGCAAGTGATCACTCATGCAGAAGTTAGATAGTGTATTAAATCTAGTGCAGTGGGGCACAATAGCCACCTGCAGAATGCCAGAGAATGCACAATACAACTAAGTCCTCAGGTACTGGACTTGGCAATAAACAAATACTGACACTTGCCATGTGGTAGTTGCAAGGTGTCAGGGATGTGCCTAGTTGTCAGGGTAGCTCACGGGATACCAAAATATACATATAAATATCAGAGCTGCACCAAGGTCTATCAGATCAATGCAAAGTGTAGTACTAAATGCAATGATGAAAGATGACCATAAGAGAAGAAAAGCACAGTTACAGGGAGGTAATTCTCCTTGGAATAAGGGCATTACTCTGCAAAGTGAAGACTCACCCACCACCTCTGTTGCACCACAGTCCAGAATTGTTGCCAGAATGAGTGAAGCCGAGTGTTTCCATAGTAGTCAAGTCAAATGGTGATGGTACTTTTGTATCAAACACCAGACTGTGAGGGTGCATCCAAGTCACTTCAGCTGTTGCAGCCTATTCTCAATACCAAGTCATACCTGAAAAACACAACAGAATGTCAGAACTTTGAAGAACTGAGACTTGAAGATAATGAACAAATGGCAGATGCATCGAATACATCTCTAAAGTATCATCACCCAAGCATCTCCCCATTGCAATGACCCCGAAATGCAGATTGAAAAGGAGATGAAATGGGGAGTCTGCTGGAAAATAATGCTAAAGTGTGTAAAGTCTTACTTTCAATCATCTGAATGTAAGCTGTATAGGGAAGTGAAGACAAACATGCCAGAACCAAACCCTGCCGCACCAAATATTGGACTTGCAGTCGATCTTCACAACACGCCTGTATGTAATAAAAAAGCATATCTTTATATCAAGTAGGCATGGAGAATATTCTCCAAGCCACATGAAAGCACCTCTGTTTACACATTTCATTCTCTCTGTATTCACTACATGTAGCTCAGCAGACAGGTGATCTTTAAAATGCACAGAGTTATATACAGATGACTCACTTCCAGGTTCTCTATCTCCATCCTCTCATTGAAGACCATTTTCCAGATATTGCTAACTTAAACTTTATTGCATCATAACCACTAGACTTTACAGCCCTGGTCCAGATCAAACATTGCAAATTGGAGTACACTGTGTGCCAAAATAAGTTCCATATATTTCTTGAAAAAGCCATAAAATTTGGACTTTTAGCAGAATAAAGATGAAAATGAGGCTAATGAAGATGTGTAAGGATATAAACAATGACCTCTGACCTCATCATGCTACAAGTTGACTGATATAATGCTGAAAATTAAATTGAATGTTAAAAAGTCAATTTTTAAATTTAAAAGAAATAAAAAAAAATGTTTAATATAAAAGTGAGAAATTCAATTTGTAATAATTTTTTCAAAAACTATTTTTAACTTCAGCAAGTTTCTGTACTAATTAGAATGTTTCAATCCCATAAGTTATGAACATGTTTTTCCTGTTGTGGAAATCCATAAAATAGCAAGGCATGTACCTTTACCTTCAGTTGGTAAAGGTAGAGTAAAAATGATTTTTGGCTAGGGGAATGGTATGCCCAGAGGAAAGAATGATCTGCCCTTTTGACAACTTACATTCTAACTATCAAAAGATTTGTTGATACACTACCTTGAGTAAATCAAGTTTTTGGTGCAAAGAAAAACTGCTTATACCAGTCAAAAGAAGCAAAATAAACAGGAGATTATATGCAAGTTCATTTTACAGGACTGCTGAACTATCAACAAGCAATGAACATATGGCATAAACCCAACATTTTTTTTACCGAATAGGATACATTTGGCACAAGCATTATGTCCAACTTTTAAGCTGTTCCCTCTTTGATAACTGACACTAGAATTTTAAAGATAGATGAGTAACATTGATACATTTCTGTGAGATATAAATCTCTGAGATGTCAACTTTATAGTCGGGTCAGAAAGTTAGAAACTACCAGTAAGTCTGTGTTGAAAACTTATTCTTCTCCACCAACACACACATCCTAAATATGTGTGTGTTAAAATCGGTAATTACATCAAAATGATTTTGGTGATCTGGAAAATTAGGGCCATTAAATAGATCAAGTCTCACCTGTGGGTAAACTTTCCATGTATAGTGAGGGGCTGACACTTTTTTGATTTTTCTGCACCTCATGAAGTCCACAGCTAAAGCAGAGAAAATCCATAAAACAGAGTGGAAGCAATTATGAACAAATATTAGAAGATTGCACTTGACCAAATAAGAGAAGCGGATTCCACACAATGTCTCTTTAGAAATCATAGCTTGTTTCAAAAGAGTCTGTGCTTCTCTTATTTGGTCAAGTGCAATCTTCTAATATTTGTTCGTAATTGCTTCCACTCTGGTGTATTGGTTTTCTCTGCATGAGCTGCAGCTACCAATATGACATGCACTAAACACACTTTGTCTTGGTCATTGTTGATCTTGACTATGTTTCTTTTGAGAGTGTGGAGTTGATCCATGGACAACACTTTATAACTGTTGTCCACTGTTTGAAGGTTAAATTTGAGTGACATACACATTTGCTTTCCATCAGTGATGTCAAATTCATCGTTTCATTGTTGCAAATATTGAATTTTGTCATGATCTATCATCTTGCATCCACCAGAAGGCTGAACATCAACAGACCTGTCCATCCATAGGCAGCCTGGAAAAAGTTAGGGTCTGATATCAAAGCAATTACTATTGTTGCATCACTCTTCAGGAACAGAATATACTGTAAACAAGAAAACAAAAATGTGTGTGGGGGTGTGGGGGGAATAAATTCTGATGAATGCAATGTTAATGTTCTTCTCTTCTAATGTTAAACAAGAGATCACTCGCCTGCATGAACAACTGACAACTAAGCTTGTGAAAGAAAATGTATACATTAGTGAAACTGTGGAGTGGAAAGAACAGTTGCGATGTACATAGTTGCAACAGGGTCTATTAAGTCTAACAAAATATTAATGTTTCAGGTTATGCTAAATAAGATTGGATTGGTTGGTTGGAATAAGATTTTAAACATCTTCCCCTCCATTTACTGAAAAATGAACCTCTGTTCCATGACCTAATTTTATTCCTTAAAAAAAGACCTTGTTAGTATTACTCAACAATATGATGCTTCATGGTAGTTAGATATACCACACTCCTATATAATTACTTGAATAATTTTCATTTGTCTCATATAACTTGCTGTAAATTTGAACTGACCATGATTAGCACCAAAAATGCAAAAGTTGCCATTATTGACATGCTGCCTAGTCTATGCCCAGAAGCTAAAAAATACTAGAAGATATAGTAGAAGTCTAAATAATCATGATGTCTTGTACTGTTACATATGAATGAAATGAAATGTGGTCTGGTCACAACAATCGGAGAATCTGGATGTTTTTTTGTATTGTTTTATGGTAAGAAAATTTCTAGGGTAGGTGTTTGACGAAGTGGAGGGACTGTCAAGTCAGGATCATGACACTGGTAGTTACTTTTATTTTTTTATTGTTATTCTAGTTTTTCTTCAGCTTTAAATAACAGATTTTCAATATAATCTCTAAGTTGTATTATTTTCATACTTTATATCAGTTGTTCAATTGAGACCCATGAATCCTGTATTCTAAATTTTTTTCAAAAAATTTTTTTAAGGGGAAGAACTTACGACCTAATGCCTGTGACTCATTATACTTGCTCATAGGTTACTTTCCTTGCTTTAATATGCAAACTATTTTAATCTCCGCAGTAGTTACAGTCTCCTACTTCTAGATGATAAAAGCCCATATTTCAAATTTGATCAAAATATAATCAGAAATGTGGCTTCCAGAGCGGTAACAAGCTCAGTCTATCAGATGCAAGGTCACCAAATTAGTAAGCATGAATGTTGCTCATTATTGAACTCATCCAAGTTCTTAATGATGTAAGGAAATATTTCAAGTTGAATCTAAATTGTTAGAGAAATGTGGTCTTTAGTGTGGTAACAAGCTCAGCCAATCAGATGCATGCTCACCTCATTTGTATCCATGGATCTCGTTCATTATCAAACTCGTTCAAAATCTTAATGGTATAAGCATATATTCAAAATGTCATCAAAATTGGATTAGAAATATGGCCTCAGAGTGGTCACAAAGTTAAACAATTGGAGGCAAGATCACCTCATTAATATGCATGGATCTTGTTCATAATCTAACACATCTGAGATTTTGAGAATATGGACTTTGTAGTGATAACAAGCAATTGTTGATGGTCAGATGCTAAATACACAGCTGCATGATGGATGACAGATGAAGGGCCATACCATAAGTTCACTTGTCCTTACAGCCAGGCGAGTTACAAAGGACTTAATTTTGGCTAATTAAATCATGATTGTAAGTGAGTTTTCATGTGGTTGTTATTGTATATTATTATTATTGACATTAATGTTGGCAACATTACTGATAATAATAATAATAATAACCACGAGGACTAAAAACGGAAACAAAAAGCACAACAAAACAAAAATAAATGGAGGCAACTGAGAATTAATGTGGATAACATCTAAATGCTGTTACTGCAACTACTGCTTGCTATACACTACTCTGAATGTGAAGCTCACTCCACAATCACTGAAATATTGGCAAATTTGAGAAGAAAGATTTGGAAATTAAAGACAGGATAGGAAGACTTGAGGAGAACAGTATAAATGATTCAAGTGAGTTCTGCTGTGCCACTGCACTCAACTACACTGCTAACCACTCCCTTAATCATAGAGAAAGAAGACAGGAAGATGTAGAGAAGGTGGGTAGGACTAAAAGAAGAAAAACGGGAAACAAATCGCTAGGGCAAAAGGTTCCACTTATAACATCTTCTCAATGGTGAACAACTTAACAAGAACTTCCTACACCACAAAGGGATTAATTCTCAAACAAAACAGAAGCTCATGTATAAATAAATGTGTATTGAATTGAAATATCAGTAACATGAAATATACAACAGATTCAGTACAAACAATAAACCTCTTAATCCAACAAATGTATTTTCAACTTACGCAACATGTCATTTTGTTTAATATTTACAATTTTCTTCTTAACATATATCAATCAATCTGGACGAGTAATAAGAGAACTATACCCAGCATACATATCTACCAATGCATACATATAAATATAAAAAAATACAAATAAATAGGCATGAATGAGAATGTTAAGAAAATATCATGCACTATATTAGACAAATAGATACACAAACACACATACACACCAGTCATACCAGTAAATAAATAAAAACAAATCTGCATCACCTGCTATAATGTGCATATACATCTATATGCATGCTGACTGACAATGTCACCAACTTTGTATAGACCAGTTAAATTTTGCCTTTAGAAAATATCTGAAACCATGTCAAAATGTTAATATTTAAAAGCTGTGCTTAATATACCATAATGTCCTATGGCATGCTTTATTTAAGAGCCAAAGTGCCGAGTCAGCTCTCTGGTTTCAATTTAATTTGAACTGGTGCACCCTTGCCTACTCAATTTGTTTAACTTTAATTTTGAACTGGTGCACCCTTACCTACTCAACAATAATGCTAACCAATCACCCTTGATCACAGAAAAAGGAAGACAGGAAGATGTAGAGAAGGTCGGTAGGACTGAAAGATGTAGAACAAGGAACAAATCGCTAGGCCACAGGTTCCATTTGTAACACCATCTTCTCAATGGTGAACAACTTAACAAGAACTTCCTACATCACAAAGGGGTTAATTCTCAAGCAACACAGAAGCTCATGTATAAATAAATGAGATATGATATAGATATGAGGGATATTTGAAAAGTTCTGAATATTGATGTGCTGTACAACAAAGTTCTTGGAAATGGGATTCAGCAAAAAGTTTGATGCTGTGCTCCTTCAGGAAGTCTTTGAAGATGGCAGGTTTCTGCGCCAGTGCATCATCTTGGAGTAGATGGATCCCTCTTGTACCTACGTGCGGTTGGGTGGTTTGGTAGTGACAAGTGTTCCACAACTACTGGCAAATCTCTGAAGGCATAAAAATGTCCAGCAACATGAGCTGAATCAGGCATTTTTACCAGACATATGGTCCATTTGCATAAAAAAATAATGCATATAAAACTCTTGACAGTACAACTACATCAAGTGATCTGTGGTCTCTGCTTGTTTTTCTCCAATCATTCTGGTTCAAAAAAGCAAATCCATGCTTCATCACCTCTGACAATCTCATTCAAATGTCTCAGATCACTCATTTCCTATATCTAGCAAGTAGCTGTTTGGCGATTTCAACAGGATTTGACTTCTGATCAGCTGTTAACAAATGCAGGACTCCTTTAGATAAACCTTTTGAGCTTCAAATGTTCCTCATTATCTTAACAAAAGTTGATGAGATAATAGAAATATCTTCCACTGTATATTGAGCATTTTCATCAATGGCCCCTTTCACAGCATGCACTTCCCACTCATCATCACATGCAGACAACGGTCTTCCAGACTGGGGAACCTCTTCCATGGATTCATAACCATCTTTAAAACAATGAACCACCTCAAAATTGTTGAATCTCAGAGAATAACATTCATACACTTTATCCAAGTCAGCCTTGATATCAGTCAGAGTACCCTAAAAGAATCCAGATCTTCCAGCATCATCCTTTCACAGTAGCACACTTCCTTCTCCTTTGCCAAACAGGTGTTGGGTGTCCAGAAAATATTACAGAAGCTAAAATAAAAAAATAAAGTCAAGAATACAATACAAATATATATCAACATGTACAAGTCAACACCCCTGCTGGCACACAAGATATGACTAACAACGTGGACAAAATGGATGATTGCAATATCACCTATGTTACCTTGACTTTAACCTTGACATGAATTTGTGCAATAATTACACCTTATGGATGATTACAATATCAGTGTTATTGACCTTTACCTTAATGTATGCAATAACATTATCAAAAAGGTAGAGATTCTATGACCAACTGTTGAATGATACCTATTCCATAATTTCAGAGGATGAAAATCATTGTGATGGTGACTAAAATCCAGAGTCTTGAAATCCTAGTGTGTACTTTTAATAATTGCCAAAAAATGCACCAGTTATATTAGAAAGAGAGTCTATTGCATGACCTATCCAAGTCCAAAACTTCATGCCATTTTTGATCCTAAGTAGAATCAAAATATGCACAGGATTTTTATGCTATGAAATAATATATTAAACAACAAAGGCCAAACACTGTTTATAAATATTTGAAAGACTTAATGCCACAATACCGGAATCAGTCACATGTATTGAAAGAAATCATTTGGATCACAAAGAAAGTCAAAGGATGAAAAAGAACTGCAATTTTTTATTTTCTGGTTAATTTAAAATTGCATCTGCAAGACAACTCAGTCACAGCATTATCACATGGTTCAGGCATATCACATGGCACAATATACAGTATCTTTCTAGACACAGAGATCTAGCCAATCAAATTACAGCACACATCTATGTACCAATAAAGGTATTCAAAGACCATGTGGCTAGCTGTTATCAACAAATGAAGTCCCTTTCGACACTTGTCCCACTCCCCCAATAAAAGAAAAGTTTCTGGAAGCAGGACCTGTCAATAAATGTGAATCCTACATGAACTTGACCTGAATAATTACAATATCACCTGTTATGTGACCTTGACCTCAACCTTGACATGAATGAGTGCAAGAATTCCACTATGGATGATGTCAATATCAATGTATTATTGACTCTGACCATGACATTGTCATCAATGGATGCAATAATATAATCAAAAAGGCCTAGACCTAGATTCCATGAGAAACTGTTGAATCACACCTTTTCAGCTATTCCTTCCAAATAAGGTGCCTTTTGAAACCTGCCCCACTCCCCCCATATAAAACTTTCTTGGAAGTAGGACCCATCCATACATTTTAGTTCTAAATGTACCGGAAACTTTATGCCAAAAGAGACACAGCTCTATAAAATGCCAAATTATTCTAAACCTAACACTTACACTGGTATCCAAGTCTAACAGACCTACTCTAAAGCCCTAACTAGGATAGCTAAGTAGTCACCACTATTCGCAAAACCAAAGCCTAAAATGACATAAAGAAAACATCCATCAGTAGCTCCATCCTATATAATAGAAAACATCCATCAATAGCTCCATCCTATATAATAGAAAAAATCCATCAGTAGGCCTGTCCTACATCATAAAATTACCTGACTGATCCACATACATTTACACAGCCTAAAAGGGTGCAAGGACAACATCCATCAGTAGGCACATCCAATGTTATACAATTATGTGGCTGATACACACACTTACACTGCCTAGCAAAGAATTAAAGACAACATACATTGGTATGCCCATCTTATATAATCCATATATATGACATGCACACTTACAAAGTGTAAATAAGAAATATAAACAACATATATCTGTAGGCCCATCCATATAATGCATGTACATGAGTGCTACATGCCCAATATTTTTCTGACTGATACACACTTGCGAACACCCGGAAAAAAGATGTAGACAACATCCAGCAGTAGGCCTGTTTAATACAAAATACGTGTCTGATAGATATGCTCACTTATGCAGCCTAAATAAAAAGACATACAGACAACATCATTTGGTATGTCCATACTATATAATACATATATATGACTTTTACATGTACATATCCTAAATACAAACTTACAGATAGCATCCATCAGTAGACACTTCCATATAATATGTGACAGTTGCCATAATGATCTATATTACCTCTGTCGCAGTCATTACTGCAGTCCAAGACCCACTCAGAAAAATTGGAGAGAGTTTTGGGTCCCACCAATTATCTTTTCTTGTCCGCCCAGGAGCAAGCTACAATTTCAACAATGCCATAAGATGGGTTCCTGAATACATTCAGTGCAAACTCAATGTTAGGGATGTGAATGTCAGGGTCCCCTGAACATTCAAAATATAAAAAAGATAAAGTCTTCAGTAGTCTCCCACTTATAATGTTACCCCATCTGCAACAGGAAAGTGGCCTTATAAGAGTAGTGGCCTCTTAGAGGGTGATCACTCAGATGTGAGTAATAATTACATTTAAAGTATGAAAGGGGTAACTAATGTTTAAGTATTTAATATTTTCGTTTAAAAATCACAGGCTTGTTATGGAATCAGTGTGATAAAATTTATAATTAATGCTATTTAAAATTATTCTGAATGACCATCAGTCATGGTGCAAAATCACCTTGTCAGAAAAATCTGCAGATTACAAATATCTTGATATAACTATCACTGTCTGTACATTCCCTTTTTCCACTGATGTGGAATGTATAATTAACAATGTTTATTTTAAGCTTTTCCTTTAGAAGAATTGATTTCACTTTTCCTTCTTTACTGAGACTGTCTGATAACATTTTTATTGTTGCAGCAACTGATTTCTCCATTGGCAATTTGTAGTTATTACATTAAATGTTCAGTGTTTAAAAAGGAAGTGAGCTTGTCACATGTTCAACTGATTTTAGTTCGATCTGCCGTGCTAGTCCAACTGTCAAAGGTAGTCTCTAAACAAACCAATCCATTTTCAAGCCCAATTCAGAGTAAATGTACACCAAATTACAGATTTAGCTTCGGTGTGAATTTATA
This sequence comes from Margaritifera margaritifera, assembly GCA_029931535.1. NCBI lineage: Eukaryota > Metazoa > Mollusca > Bivalvia > Unionida > Margaritiferidae > Margaritifera > Margaritifera margaritifera. The sequence continues at coordinate 2,790,573 of JAQPZY010001423.1, read as the reverse complement.
AATCCAAAGCTCATACTCTCTACCTTAAAAATTAGGGGATTATCAAAATTCAAACAATCCAGTGAGACCTGAAGAATTCAAATATAAGTGTGACCATTGGAAGAAAATCTCATATTCAAAACTTTGGATAATTTTGAAAAAAATTTCATCCTAAATAGTTATAAACTTTAAATGGTTTATCTGTAATAATGTGTAAAAAATAAATAATTAAATAAACAAATGAATGGAATTTTCAGAAAATTTAAACATTTATTTATTGTCTCGGCTTTATTCAGATAAACATGTGAAAAAGTGAGACATTTACTTTCCTTTGTCAACTTCAAGTGGTATTTGCTTAATCGTTCTAACAAAGGTTTTCATTCAAAAAGTAGAAGTCCACAAAGCTCAAAAAATGTGTACAAAATAAATAATTAAATAAACAAACAAATTTATGGAATTTTCAGAAAATTTAAACAGGTCATCTACATATGAATAGACTCCTAAATTTCATTTTTCTGCCTTAAGTGGTTTATGCTTAATCATGCTAACAATGTTTTATTTTTTTGAAAAATTACCCATTCCAAACAGTTTTAAAGTGTGTAAAAAAAATAATAAAAGATTGCTGTAATGACCAGGACCAGAAAATATAATCAAATCATCTATGTATGCATACAAAAATACTAGCAAAAATTGATTTGTATACGTTGAATGGTTCTTGCCCAATGTTGCAAAAAATCTTCTCAAGACTGACAGACTTAAAGAAGTGCGGATGTACGTATGGACTGGACCAAATCAATATGCCCTCAATGACTGACGTAGGCAAGTGAAGTTCGGTTGACTTGTTTATATACATATGTACCTGATTCAATCAGACTTCATTGTCATTTAGTAATTTTTAAAACTTTCATCAGTGGATGGCATAGGTGTTTTGCAAACACAAATATAGTTTCTAAAGTTTAAGTCATGTAGTAAACTTTTCAGAACTTGCAGTGCATAGTTGAGACAATAGAGTTGAAGGTAAAATGGCTCATGGTTTATATGGATCTGAATCTAATAACTGAAGACATGAACCTAATAGCTTATCAAATTTATTTCTTTACATTAATTTGTTATTATGTAAATATAGTGATTAACTTGACTTAATCCTGTGTTGTGTGAAGTTATGAAGAGTGTGAATGTGTGTGTGTGTGTCTAAGAGAGAGAGAGTGAGAGCATTTTGAGATGATCCCCAATCTAAAATAATGGAAAACTTCTAACTGCTTTCAAATAAACGAAAATGTTCTATTTAATTTTAGGGCTTTGCATCAGTGAGTTTTTGAAAACAAGCAGAGTAGGGATGGGTGGAACCTGCCTTGAAGTGTTCTTAAAAAAACAAATATAGATTGAGAAGAAAAAAAATAAAGTTAACAATATTCAATATTTTAACATTTTATAGGCCTGTTATGAAATGATTCCTTATATTACTTACAGGAACAACATGGCTATATCTGCAACCTTCAAATTCTCACCGATACCATCATAAACAATGCAATGTACTGTGTATTGTAAACGGCAACTGAATATGCAGCAGAAACCTTTCAGCCTTTTCAAAATCGTTGAAAAAATTAGCAAAATATTTCCAGTATAATGTCAATTACAGTAATAATGAACTCTACACGAAAATATTTTGATTATAATAGGCTGTACACTGTGCAAATGTTACAACTGCAACATCATCTACACACAGGCTGCAGCCACTTCTAGCCCAGATTTTCTCATATCAAATACCATATTTCAAAATCAGTGTAACAATCGGCATCTGTCTACTTTGAAAACGTAGCATCAGTCTCTGGCACCAGTTTCAACTGGGGTCAGAACACAATTAGTTTTATAACATATTACCTACATGCATTTCTTCAAGCTGAACTCAGACCAATGTTCCAATCACACAAGGATTCCTAGGGGTGACAGTGCCATTATCGTCCATTACACACACCAAGACTTGTCAGTTGTTGCCCCCCAGCATAGTTAAGAATAACAGCACATCAAAGCCTACTGGGGTCATGATTCCATTTTCTGGTCAATCAAAACAGAGTTTTTGACCATATTTCACACTTAATTTACATGTGCACTTCCACCACACTGCTTTCTCAACAACAATAATGTGCATCTCAAAATAAAGAATGACTCCTCACTAAAGGAGGTATATATACACCAAGAAGTTATGTGAGGCTTGGGCTGGCAGATGATTTTAAAATTTCCCTAGTGGCTTTCCGAATAATAAATGAAACATATTGATACATAAGCTATTATGGCAAAGATGGCTGCATTCCAGAGATTGGGGTATAACTATATTCTTAATAAAAACAAAACAATCAATTCTGTGTACGTGTTTCTTTTTCCATTGTTGTGTATTGGGATCTTTGTATGAAAGTAAGCCATATCTCCCATTTGTTGTTTGGGTACCAGTCCAAATGCGGCACTGCCCATTTGGAGCCAGGAAAACATTTTCATCAAGTTTCAAAGTAAGATTTTGAAAACATCCCTCCATGCTAACTTTTGCAACAGGAAACTGGTGTTTTAATACAATAAAACCACATCACTGATTATTTTCTATCAACAAATACCAAAACTAGGTCCACATTTTTAAAATACAGGAATTTAGACATTTTATATTTCTTTTAAATTAATAAAAATATATTTAAAATCAAAATCTGAAGTAGACAATTTTTCAGTATTTTCAGTGCTATAAGGAATAAATGTGCCAAGTTTCATGTATGTATGTGAAGTATTGTTAATAATATGGCAATTTAACTGTCAATAAGCCTTGCATCTGTCAGAGGCATGAAATGTATACAGTTACACTGATGCCATGCCATATCAATAAAATGCTAATGAGAAATAATACAGGACATTTTCAATATAATCAGTCCATAAATTCTTCAGTCACAGATCCACATTTCATCTTACCCAATGTTGGCTACATACACAAGTGAACAGTATTTCAAATTGCTATGGAAAGAAAACCATGAAAGACTTTGATCCCAAATAACCAAGTTATATATTTAACACAATCTCAAAAATGAAAGCAAGCCTAGTTGCCAAGCCTTTTGATAAAATTAAAAAATGGTAGTCATTTACATTTTTCATTAAATTTTAACAGAAAATGTGAAATTTAAATGTATATTCTGAAATCCTTTAAAAATGTAATTTGCCAAAAGCTGTGCAAGAAGAAACTAACTTAAGTCACCTACACAACTGCTAGCATAGATCCCATACAGAGTGCACAGGCTTTGTACTATATCTGCACATACGTGGCCAATCAAGTGTAAACTAAAAACTGGAATCTTGGACATCCCCCTGCTCCTTAGGACCCCTCATGATTGCAGATTATTGATATCATTGATCTGTATCATTGATAATTAAATGTAGAGATTAAAGACTTTCAAAATTAATTACAAAATTGTGCCTAACACATGTAAGCTTGTCTCTAGGCTTATAAAAATGGGGTCTGAAGCTCTTCACCAGCACATACATTTTTGATCTGTTACCATGAAAGGTGAAAAATAATTCAAAACCTACATGCTTCAAGAATGACCATGTCCCAAATAACAAAGGTATGAAGATTTCCAAAGACCAAGCCCCTAAAATGAATCAGGCAGAGTTAACGGCATCGTCCCACCGACCTCTTGGAAGTAATCGGACAAGACATCCAAAACCAGACAGCAATCTGATAACTGCCAATCCTGATCAAGATAATCCTGACACAGATGTCCTTAGCTCAACATCTAGATCTAATTGTTTGTATGCTATTTCCTGTATGCAATTTTTAAAATTGACATGAAACAGTTGCTTTCTCATTTTACAGGGATTGCGACTATTAAACAACACAAAAGTGGTGGAAATGATCAATCAGATGACAAAACTACATCATGAGGCAGCTACAGATTGTCCACTAATGGAGGTATACATACACCAAGAAGGTAAGTGGGGCTTGGGCTGGCAGATGATCTTATAATGTGTGAATTGTGGCTTCGTCTCACCTAAATTCAAGCTGTACAATGGGGTTCCATCCACCAAACCAGGCTGCAGTGCTGCTTCAGTCAACCTGGGATTCCATGTGGGACTTCAAGAGACACCAATGGGAAATACAAATGGCCAGACTCGTGCTTATAGCCATAGATATTCCTCCTCCACCTTGAAGTGGCATGCAAAGGACTGCAAATAGAGTAGCAAAAGTTACAACTGAGCTAAATAAGGACATGGCGAAAAAAACGTAAACTGGCGCGTGACAGGACTAAAGATCGTGGCAGCACAGACCCTTCCACTATCAACATTGCATTTGATGCATGCTACAACACTATTTGTATAGTTAGTGCAGAGAAACCAGGATGAGCCTCTTCACAAGCTGTCGGAATAGCTTGTAAGAAAATGTCTGATCATAAGTATATCATTGCTGCTGTGTGTGAAAACAAACTGTGTTGGACTGGAGCTTGGCTCAGACAAAAAGGATATAATTGTACTCTGAATATTTCATATGCAGCACCTCACTCTGAGTTTGAAATGGGATATGAAATTGGGACACAGTTTATGCTTCACGAAGTTCTAGTTAAGTTTGTGTCTACAGACGGTGATGCAAAATCTGCCCTTGGATTTCAAGAAGCATATAAAACATTGTATCCCATGTGGCAAATGGAACGTTTAGCAGATCTGACTCATTTTGAAAGGCGCAGTTTAATAAATGCAAATCTGCTATATTCAGTGATGCTATATTTCATGGTGCTTCAACAAAAAGAAAACAAGAAGCAGGCACAAAAAGTCCTTAGTTAAGATGTTATGGATGATAATGGAGGTAATTGACAGAAAGTCAAGTTGTTGTTACCCAAAGTTCTTGATGCAACACTGCGTTGCTATGACAGCGACTGCTCCTGATGCCAGAGATGCTCTATGGTATGTGGTGGCGGTCACAGAAATAAATGGTGGCTCAATTCCAAATTTCTTGGTTCAAACAAAGTCACCAATCTGCAAATGGATGAGAATGACAATCAATTACTACAAGAAATCCTGAAAATGAAGTTAAGTGAAAATGCTTTCATGACAATGAGACTTTACACAAACACACAAAACTGTGAGGCTGTGAATAGATCACTAGGTGTTTCTCTACCTAAGAATATCAACTACTCCAGGAACTTTGAAGGGAGATGTGCAACAACTATTCATAGAATTAACAACAAATGGGTACTGCAATCCCCCTACCCATCTCCAACATCCCCTGCCTGCCAGATAAATATAAATATACAAATGAATATGCATAAATGTAAATGGGAAAATGTCATACACAAATAAACAAATATAATCACAAACACACATACACATCAATCATACAAGTAAACATCACGCAAACTGAAAGAAGAAAAGAAAGATTAACAAATAAATACACAAATAAACAAATATAATCACAAACACAGATACACATAAATCATACACATACACATCAATCATACAAGTAAACATCACGCAAAACTGAAAGAACAAAAGAAAGATTAACAAATAAATATGCATCAATGTAAATGGGGAAAATGTCATACACAAATAAAAAAATACAATCATAAACACACATACACATCAATCATACAAGTAAACATCATGCAAACTGAAAGAAGAAAAGAAAGATTAACAAATAAATATCCATCAATGTAAATGGGAAAATGTCATACACAAATATAATCACAAACACACATACACATCAATCATACAAGTAAACATCACACAAACTGAAAGAAGAAAAGAAAGATTAACAAATAAATATACATAAATGTAAATGGGAAAATGTCATACACAAATAAACAAATACAATCACAAACACAGATACAGATACACATCAATCATACACATACACATCAATCAAACAAGTAAACATCACGCAAAAATGAAAGAACAAAAGAAAGATTAACAAATAAAAAAAAATCAATGTAAATGGGAAAATGTCGTACACAAATAAACAAATATAATCACAAACACATACACATCAATCATACAAGTAAACATCACGCAAACTGAAAGAAGAAAAGAAAGATTAAAAAAATAAATATGCATAAATGTAAATGGGAAAATGTCATACACAAATAAAAAAATACAATCATAAACACACATACACATCAATCATACAAGTAAACATCATGCAAACTGAAAGAAGAAAAGAAAGATTAACAAATAAATATCCATCAATGTAAATGGGAAAATGTCATACACAAATATAATCACAAACACACATACACATCAATCATACAAGTAAACATCACACAAACTGAAAGAAGAAAAGAAAGATTAACAAATAAATATACATAAATGTAAATGGGAAAATGTCATACACAAATAAACAAATACAATCACAAACACAGATACAGATACACATCAATCATACACATACACATCAATCAAACAAGTAAACATCACGCAAAAATGAAAGAACAAAAGAAAGATTAACAAATAAATATGCATCAATGTAAATGGGAAAATGTCGTACACAAATAAACAAATATAATCACAAACACATACACATCAATCATACAAGTAAACATCACGCAAACTGAAAGAAGAAAAGAAAGATTAAAAAAATAAATATGCATAAATGTAAATGGGAAAATGTCATACACAAATAAAAAAATACAATCACAAACACACATACACATCAATCATACAAGTAAACATCATGCAAAATGAAAGAAGAAAAGAAAGATTAACAAATAAATATGCATAAATGTAAATGGGAAAATGTCATACACAAATATAATCACAAACACATACACATCAATCATACAAGTAAACATCACGCAAACTGAATGAAGAAAAGCTTAACAAATAAATATGCATAAATGTAAATGGGAAAATGTCATACACAAATAAACAAATATAATCACAAACACATACACATCAATGATACACATACACATCAATCATACAAGTAAACATCACGCAAACTGAAAGAAGAAAAGATTAACAAATAAATATGCATAAATGTAAATGGGAAAATGTCGTACACAAATAAACAAATATAATCACAAACACATACACATCAATCATACAAGTAAACATCATGCAAACTGAAAGAAGAAAAGAAAGATAAAAAATAAATATGCATCAATGTAAATGTGAAAAATGTCATACACAAATATAATCACAAACACACATACACATCAATCATACAAGTAAACATCACGCAAACTGAAAGAAGAAAAGAAAGATTAACAAATAAATATGCATACATGTAAATGGGAAAATGTCCTACACAAATAAACAAATACAAACACAGATACACATCAATCATACACATACACAGCAATCAAACAAGTAAACATCACGCAAAAATAAAAGAACAAAAGAAAGATTAACAAATAAATATGCATCAATGTAAATGGGAAAATGTCATACACAAGCAAATATAATCACAAACACACATACACATCAATCATACAAGTAAACATTACGCAAACTGAAAGAAGAAAAGAAAGATTAACAAATGAATATGCATAAATGTAAATGGGAAAATGTCATACACAAATACACAAATAAACAAATACAATCACAAACACAGATACACATCAATCATACACATACATATCAATCAAACAAGTAAAAATCACGCAAAAATGAAAGAACAAAAGAAAGATTAACAAATAAATATGCATCAATGTAAATGGGAAAATGTCGTACACAAATATAATCACAAACACATACAAATCAATCATACACATACACATCAATCATATAAGTAAACATCACGCAAACTGAAAGAAGAAACGAAAGATTAACAAATAAATATGCATAAATGTAAATGGGAAAATGTCATACACAAATAAAAAAATAAAATCACAAACACACATACACATAAATCATACAAGTAAACATCACGCAAACTGAAAGAAGAAAAGAAAGATTAACAAATAAATATGCATAAATGTAAATGGAAAAATGTCATACACAAATAAAAAATTACAATCACAAACACACATACACATCAATCATACAAGTAAACATTATGCAAACTGAAAGAAGAAAAGAAAGATTAACAAATAATATGCATCAATGTAAATGGGAAAATGTCGTACACAAATAAACAAATATAATTACAAACACATACACATCAATGATACACATACACATCAATCATACAAGTAGACATCACCTAAACTGAAAGAAGAAAAGAAAGATTAACAAATAAATATGCATAAATGTAAATGGGAAAATGTCATACACAAATAAAAAAATACAATCACAAACATATACACATCAATCATACACATACACATCAATCATACAAGTAAGCATCATGCAAACTGAAAGAAGAAAAGAAAGATTAACAAATGAATATGCATAAATGTAAATGGGAAAATGTCTTACACAAATACAATCACAAACACAGATACACATCAATCAAACAAGTTAACATCAAACAAAAATAAAAGAACAAAAGAAAGATTAACAAATAAATATGCATCAATGTAAATGGGAAAATGTCATACACAAATAAACAAATATAATCAAGACTGATGTAACACACCAACAAATGCATACACACAAGCACAGACAACAGGGTACGGCACCTGACGGGACAAGACACACAAGACATGCAACACACCAATAAATGCATACACACAAGCACAGACTACAGGGTACGGCACAGGACGAGACAAGACAAGACAAGACACACAAGACATGTAACACATTAACAAATGCATACACACAAGCATACATAACAGGGTACGGAACTCGACGGGACAAGACAAGACAAGACACACAAGACATGTAACACACCAACAAATGCATACACACAAGCATAGACAACAGGGTACGGGACAAGACAAGACAAGACACACAAGACATGTAACACACCAACAAATGCATACACACAAGCACAGACAACAGGGTACGGCACAGGACGGGACAAGACACACAAGACATGAAACACACCAACAAATGCATACACACAAGCACAGACAACAGGGTATGGCACAGGACGGGACAAGACAAGACAAGACACACAAGACATGTAACACACAAACAAATGCATACACACAAGCACAGACAAGAGGATACGGGACAAGACAAGACAAGACACACAAGACATGTAACACACCAACAAATGCATACACACAAGCACAGACAAGAGGGTACGGCACAGGACGGGACAAGACAAGACAAGACACATAGACATGTAACACACCAACAAATGCATACACACAAGCACAGACAACAGGGTATGGGACAAGACAAGACAAGACACACAAGACATGTAACACACCAACAAATGCATACACACCAGCACAGACAACAGGGTACGGCACCGGACGGGACAAGACAAGACAAGACACACAAGACATGTAACACACAAACAAATGCATACACACAAGCACAGACAACAGGGTACAGTACAGGACGGGACAAGACAAGACAAGACACACAAGACATGTAACACATCAATAAAAAATGCATACACACAAGCACAGACAACAGGGTACGGCACAGGACGGGACAAGACAAGACAAGACACACAAGACATGTTACACACCAACAAATGCATACACACAAGCACAGACAACAGGGTATGGCACAGGACGGGACAAGACAAGACAAGACACACAAGACATGTAACACATCAACAAATGCATACACACAAGCACAGACAACAGGGTACGGCACAGGATGGGACAAGACACACAAGACATGTAACACACCAACAAATGCATACACACAAGCACAGACAACAGGGTACGGCACAGGACGGGACAAGACACACAAGACATGAAACACACCAACAAATGCATACACACAAGCACAGACAACAGGGTACGGCACAGGACGGGACAAGACAAGACAAGACACACAAGACATGTAACACACCAACAAATGCATACACACAAGCACAGACAAGAGGGTACGGCACAGGACGGGACAAGACAAGACAAGACACATAGACATGTAACACACCAACAAATGCATACACACAAGCACAGACAACAGGGTATGGGACAAGACAAGACAAGACACACAAGACATGTAACACACCAACAAATGCATACACACCAGCACAGACAACAGGGTACGGCACCGGACGGGACAAGACAAGACAAGACACACAAGACATGTAACACACAAACAAATGCATACACACAAACACAGACAACAGGGTACAGTACAGGACGGTACAAGACAAGACAAGACACACAAGACATGTAACATCAATAAAAAATGCATACACACAAGCACAGACAACAGGGTACGGCACAGGACGGGACAAGACAAGACAAGACACACAAGACATGTTACATACCAACAAATGCATACACACAAGCACAGACAACAGGGTATGGCACAGGACGGGACAAGACAAGACACACAAGACATGTAACACATCAACAAATGCATACACACAAGCACAGACAACAGGGTACGGCACAGGATGGGACAAGATACACAAGACATGTAACACACCAACAAATGCATACACACAAGCACAGACAACAGGGTACGGCACGGGACGGGACAAGACATGACAAGACACACAAGACATGTAACACCAACAAATGCTAATTGTGATACCTATGTCTTGCCATGCTGACTGTGATACCCATGTCTTGCCATGCTATTGTGATACCTATGTCTTGCCATGCTATTGTGATGCCTATGTTTGGCCATGCCATTACAATGATACCCATGTCTTGCCATGCTGATTTTGATACCCATGTCTTGCCATGCTGATTGTGATACCTATTTCTTGTCATGCTATTGTGATACCTATGTCTTGCCATGCTATTGTGATGCCTATGTCTTGCCATGCTGATTGTGATACCCATGTCTTGCCATGCCATTACAATGATACCCATGTCTTGCCATGCTAATTGTGATACCATGTCTTGCCATGCTATTGTGATGCCTATGTCTTGCCATGCTGACTGTGATACCTATGTCTTGCCATGCTGATTGTGATACCCATGTCTTGCCATGCCATTACAATGATACCCATGTCTTGCCATGCTGATTGTGATACCCATGTCCTGCCATGCTGATTGTGATACCTATGTCTTGCTATGCTGATTGTGATACCTATGTCTTGCCATGCTGATTGTGATACCCATGTCTTGCCATACCATTACAATGATACCCATGTCTTGCCATGCTGATTGTGATACCCATGTCCTGCCATGCTTATTGTGATACCTATGTCTTGCCATGCTGATTGTGATACTTATGTCTTGCCATGCTGACTGTGATACCCATGTCTTTTAATGCTATTGTGATACCTATGTCTTGCCATGCTATTGTGATGCCTATGTCTTGCCATGCTGACTGTGATACCCATGTCTTGCCACGCTATTGTGATACCTATGTCTTGCCATACTATTGTGATGCCTATGTTTGGCCATGCCATTACAATGATACCCACGTCTTGCCATGCTGATTTTGATACCCATGTCTTGCCATGCTGATTGTGATACCTATTTCTTGTCATGCTATTGTGATACCTATGTCATGCCATGCTATTGTGATGCCTATGTCTTGCCATGCTGACTATGATACCTATGTCTTGCCACACAAGCATAGATAACGGTACGGCACAAGACAGGACAAGACAAGACAAGACACACAAGACATGTAACACACAAACAAATGCATACACACAAGCACAGACAACAGGGTATGGCACAGGACTGGACAGGACAAGACATTCTCGTGTGTCTGTCTTCTCTTGTCTTGTCCCATATCATACCATTAAGTCTTTTCTTACCCTGTCCCTTGCCATGTTGTGGGACACAAGGCAAGTTGGCACACAATGGGACAGCACAGGACAATACACAATGGCACAGCACAGGACAAGACAACACAAGACAGCACAGCATGGCAAAGGATAGGATAAGACAAGACAGCCTGGCATGGGATGGGACAGGACTGGACAAGGCAAGACACAATAGACATGAAACAGATCAACAAATGCATACACACAAGCACAGACAACAGGGTACGGCACAGGACGGGACAAGACAAGACAAAACACACAAGACATGAAATACACCAACAAATGCATACACACAAGCACAGACAACAGGGTATGGCACAGGACGGGACAAGACAAGACAAGACACAAGACATGTAACACACAAACAAAAAATGCATACACACAAGTACAGACAAAAGGGTAGTCCACAAGATGGGACAAGACAAGACACCCAAGACATGTAACACATTAACAAATGCAATCACACAAGCACAGACAACAGGGTAAGGCACAGGACGGGACAAGACACACAAGACATACAACACACCAACAAATGCATACACACAAGCACAGACAACAGGGTACGGCACCGGACGGGACAAGACACACACGACATGCAACACACCAATAAATGCATACACACAAGCACAGACTACATGGTACGGCACAGGACGAGACAAGACAAGACAAGACACACAAGACATGTAACACATTAACAAATGCATACACACAAGCATACATAACAGGGTACGGAACTCGACGGGACAAGACAAGACACACAAGACATGTAACACACCAACAAATGCATACACACAAGCACAGAAAACAGGGTACGGGACAAGACAAGACAAGACACACAAGACATGTAACACACCAACAAATGCATACACACAAGCACAGACAACAGGGTATGGGACAAGACAAGACAAGACACACAAGACATGTAACACACCAACAAATGCATACACACCAGCACAGACAACAGGGTACGGCACCAGACGGGACAAGACAAGACAAGACACACAAGACATGTAACACACAAACAAATGCATACACACAAGCACAGACAACAGGGTACAGTACAGGACGGTACAAGACAAGACAAGACACACAAGACATGTAACATCAATAAAAAATGCATACACACAAGCACAGACAACAGGGTACGGCACAGGACGGGACAAGACAAGACAAGACACACAAGACATGTTACATACCAACAAATGCATACACACAAGCACAGACAACAGGGTATGGCACAGGACGGGACAAGACAAGACACACAAGACATGTAACACATCAACAAATGCATACACACAAGCACAGACAACAGGGTACGGCACAGGATGGGACAAGATACACAAGACATGTAACACACCAACAAATGCATACACACAAGCACAGACAACAGGGTACGGCACGGGACGGGACAAGACATGACAAGACACACAAGACATGTAACACCAACAAATGCTAATTGTGATACCTATGTCTTGCCATGCTGACTGTGATACCCATGTCTTGCCATGCTATTGTGATACCTATGTCTTGCCATGCTATTGTGATGCCTATGTTTGGCCATGCCATTACAATGATACCCATGTCTTGCCATGCTGATTTTGATACCCATGTCTTGCCATGCTGATTGTGATACCTATTTCTTGTCATGCTATTGTGATACCTATTTCTTGCCATGCTATTGTGATGCCTATGTCTTGCCATGCTGATTGTGATACCCATGTCTTGCCATGCCATTACAATGATACACATGTCTTGCCATGCTAATTGTGATACCATGTCTTGCCATGCTATTGTGATGCCTATGTCTTGCCATGCTGACTGTGATACCTATGTCTTGCCATGCTGATTGTGATACTTATGTCTTGCCATGCTGACTGTGATACCCATGTCTTTTAATGCTATTGTGATACCTATGTCTTGCCATGCTATTGTGATGCCTATGTCTTGCCATGCTGACTGTGATATCTATGTCTTGCCATGCTGATTTTGATACCCATGTCTTGCCATGCTGATTGTGATACCTATTTCTTGTCATGCTATTGTGATACCTATGTCATGCCATGCTATTGTGATGCCTATGTCTTGCCATGCTGACTATGATACCTATGTCTTGCCACACAAGCATAGATAACGGTATGGCACAGGACAGGACAAGACAAGACAAGACACACAAGACATGTAACACACAAACAAATGCATACACACAAGCACAGACAACAGGGTATGGCACAGGACTGGACAGGACAAGACATTCTCGTGTGTCTGTCTTCTCTTGTCTTGTCCCATATCATACCATTAAGTCTTTTCTTACCCTGTCCCTTGCCATGTTGTGGGACACAAGACAAGTTGGCACACAATGGGACAGCACAGGACAATACACAATGGCACAGCACAGGACAAGACAACACAAGACGGCACAGCATGGCAAAGGATAGGATAAGACAAGACAGCCTGGCATGGGATGGGACAGGACGGGACAAGGCAAGACACAAATGACATGAAACACATCAACAAATGCATACACACAAGCACAGACAACAGGGTACGGCACAGGACGGGACAAGACAAGACAAGACACACAAGACATGAAATACACCAACAAATGCATACACACAAGCACAGACAACAGGGTATGGCACAGGACGGGACAAGACAAGACAAGACACAAGACATGTAACACACAAACAAAAAATGCATACACACAAGTACAGACAAAAGGGTACGGCACAAGATGGGACAAGACAAGACACCCAAGACATGTAACACATTAACAAATGCATACACACAAGCACAGACAACAGGGAACGGCACCGGACGGGACAAGACACACAAGACATGTAACACACCAACAAAAGTATACACACAAGCACAGACAACAGGATACGGCACAGGATGGGACAAGACAAGACAAGACACACAAGACATGTAACACACCAACAAATGCATACAGACAAGCACAGAAAACAGGGTACGGTACAGGACGGGACAAGACAAGACAAGACAAAAGACATGTAACACACCAACAAAAAATGCATACACACAAGCACAGACAGCAGGGTACGGCACAGGACGGGACAAGACAAGACACACAAGACATGTAACACACCAACAAAAAATGCATACACACAAGCACAGACAGCAGGGTAAGGCACAGGACGGGACAAGACAAGACACACAAGACATGTAACACATTAACAAATGCAATCACACAAGCACAGACAACAGGGTAAGGCACAGGACGGGACAAGACACACAAGACATACAACACACCAACAAATGCATACACACAAGCACAGACAACAGGGTACGGCACCTGACGGGACAAGACACACAAGACATGCAACACACCAACAAATGCATACACACAAGCACAGACAACAGGGTACGGCACAGGACGAGACAAGACAAGACAAGACACACAAGACATGTAACACATTAACAAATGCATACACACAAGCATACATAACAGGGTACGGAACACGACGGGACAAGACAAGACAAGACACACAAGACATGTAACACACCAACAAATGCATACTCACAAGCACAGACAACAGGGTATGGGACAAGACAAGACAAGACACACAAGACATGTAACACACCAACAAATGCATACTCACAAGCACGGACAACAGGGTATGGGACAAGACAAGACAAGACACACAAGACATGTAATACACCAATAAAAAATGCATACACACAAGCACAGACAACAGGGTACGGCACAGGATGGGACAAGACACACAAGACATGAAACACACCAACAAATGCATACACACAAGCACAGACAACAGGGTACGGCACAGGATGGGACAAGACAAGACACACAAGACATGTAACACACAAACAAATGCATACACACAGCCACAGACAAGAGGGTATGGGACAAGACAAGACAAGACACACAAGACATGTAATACACCAATAAAAAATGCATACACACAAGCACAGACAACAGGGTACGGCACAGGACGGGACAAGACAAGACAAGACACACAAGACATGTTACACACCAACAAATGCATACACACAAGCACAGACAACAGGGTATGGCACAGGACGGGACAAGACAAGACAAGACACACAAGACATGTAACACACCAACAAATGCATACACACAAGCACAGACAACAGGGTACCACACAGGATGGGACAAGACACACAAGACATGTAACACACCAACAAATGCATACACACAAGCACAGACAACAGGGTACGGTACAGGACGGGACAAGACATGACAAGACACACAAGACATGTAACACCAACAAATGCTAATTGTGATACCTATGTCTTGCCATGCTGACTGTGATACCCATGTCTTGCCACGCTATTGTGATACCTATGTCTTGCCATGCTATTGTGATGCCTATGTTTGGCCATGCCATTACAATGATACCCATGTCTTGCCATGCTGATTTTGATACCCATGTCTTGCCATGCTGATTGTGATACCTATTTCTTGTCATGCTATTGTGATACCTATGTCTTGCCATGCTGATTGTGATGCCTATGTCTTGCCATGCTGACTGTGATACCTATGTCTTGCCATGCTGATTGTGATACCCATGTCTTGCCATGCCATTACAATGATACACATGTCTTGCCATGCTAATTGTGATACCATGTCTTGCCATGCTATTGTGATGCCTATGTCTTGCCATGCTGACTGTGATACCTATGTCTTGCCATGCTGATTGTGATACCCATGTCTTGCCATGCTGATTGTGATACCCATGTCCTGCCATGCTGATTGTGATACCTATGTCTTGCTATGCTGATTGTGATACCTATGTCTTGCCATGCTGATTGTGATACCCATGTCTTGCCATACCATTACAATGATACCCATGTCTTGCCATGCTGATTGTGATACCCATGTCCTGCCATGCTTATTGTGATACCTATGTCTTGCCATGCTGATTGTGATACTTATGTCTTGCCATGCTGACTGTGATACCCATGTCTTTTAATGCTATTGTGATACCTATGTCTTGCCATGCTATTGTGATGCCTATGTCTTGCCATGCTGACTGTGATATCTATGTCTTGCCATGCTAATTCTGATACCTATGTCTTGCCATGCTGACTGTGATACCCATGTCTTGCCACGCTATTGTGATACCTATGTCTTGCCATACTATTGTGATGCCTATGTTTGGCCATGCCATTACAATGATACCCACGTCTTGCCATGCTGATTTTGATACCCATGTCTTGCCATGCTGATTGTGATACCTATTTCTTGTCATGCTATTGTGATACCTATGTCATGCCATGCTATTGTGATGCCTATGTCTTGCCATGCTGACTATGATACCTATGTCTTGCCACACAAGCATAGATAACGGTACGGCACAGGACAGGACAAGACAAGACAAGACACACAAGACATGTAACACACAAACAAATGCATACACACAAGCACAGACAACAGGGTATGGCACAGGACTGGACAGGACAAGACATTCTTGTGTGTCTGTCTTCTCTTGTCTTGTCCCATATCATACCATTAAGTCTTTTCTTACCCTGTCCCTTGCCATGTTGTGGGACACAAGACAAGTTGGCACACAATGGGACAGCACAGGACAATACACAATGGCACAGCACAGGACAAGACAACACAAGACGGCACAGCATGGCAAAGGATAGGATAAGACAAGACAGCCTGGCATGGGATGGGACAGGATGCGACAAGGCAAGACACAAATGACATGAAACACATCAACAAATGCATACACACAAGCACAGACAACAGGGTACGGCACAGGACGGGACAAGACAAGACAAGACACACAAGACATGAAATACACCAACAAATGCATACACACAAGCACAGACAACAGGGTACGGCACAGGACGGGACAAGACAAGACAAGACACAAGACATGTAACACACAAACAAAAAATGCATACACACAAGTACAGACAAAAGGGTACGGCACAAGATGGGACAAGACAAGACACCCAAGACATGTAACACACCAACAAATGCATACACACAAGCACAGACAACAGGGTACGGCACAGGACGAGACAAGACAAGACAAGACACACAAGACATGTAACACATTAACAAATGCATACACACAAGCATACATAACAGGGTAAGGAACTCGACGGGACAAGACAAGACAAGACACAAAAGACATGTAACACACCAACAAATGCATACACACAAGCACAGACAACAGGGTATGGGACAAGACAAGACAAGACACACAAGACATGTAACACACCAACAAATGCATACACACAAGCACAGACAACAGGGTATGGCACAGGATGGGACAAGACACACAAGACATGAAACACGCTAACAAATGCATACACACAAGCACAGACAACAGGGTACGGCACAGGACGGGACAAGACAAGACAAGACACACAAGACATGTAACACACAAACAAATGCATACACACAAGCACAAACAAGAGGGTACGGGACAAGACAAGACAAGACATGTAACACACCAACAAATGCATACACACAAGCACGAACAAGAGGGTACGGCACAGGACGGGACAAGACAAGACAAGACACATAGACATCTAACACACCAATAAATGCATACACACAAGCACAGACAACAGGGTATGGGACAAGACAAGACAAGACACACAAGACATGTAACACACCAACAAATGCATACACAGAAGCACAGACAACAGGGTACGGCACCGGACGGGACAAGACAAGACAAGACACACAAGACATGTAACACAAACAAATGCATACACACAAGCACAGACAACAGGGTACGGTACAGGAGGGGACAAGACAAGACAAGACATACAAGACATGTAACACACCAATAAAAAATGCATACACACAAGCACAGACAACAGGGTATGCCACAGGACGGGACAAGACAAGACAAGACACACAAGACATGTTACACACCAACAAATGCATACACACAAGCACAGACAACAGAGTATGGCACAGGACGGGACAAGACAAGACAAGACAAACAAGACATGTAACACACCAACAAATGCATACACACAAGCAAGCACAGACTACAGGGTACGGCACCGGGCGGGACAAGACAAAGACATGACACACAAGACATGTAACACACTAACAAATGCATACACACAAGCACAGACAACAGGGTACAGCACAGGACGGGACAAGACAAGACACACAAGACATGTAACACACCAACAAATGCATACACACAAGCACAGACAACAGGGTACGGCACCGGACGGGACAAGACACACAAGATATGTAACACACCAACAAATGCATACACACAAGCACAAACAGGGTACGGCACAAGACGGGACAAGACAAGACAAGACACACAAGACATGTAACACACAAACAAATGCATACACACAAGCACAGACAACAGGGTACGGCACAGGAAGGGACAAGACACACAAGACTTGTAACACAGCAACAAATGCATACACACAAGCACAGACAACATGGTACGGCACAGGACAGGACAAGACTAGACAAGACACACAAGACATTAACACACCAACAAATGCATACACACAAACACAGACAACAGGGTACGGCGCAGGACGTGACAAGACAAGACAAGACACACAAGACATGTAACACACCAACAAATGCATACACACAAGCACAGAAAACAGGGTATGGAACAGGACGGGACAAGACAAGACACACAAGACATGTAACACACCAACAAATGCAGACAAGACAAAAACAATACACAGGGGAAGACAAGACATATGAGAAGACAAGGGACAGGACAAAGGACAAGACAACACAATTGACAGGGCAAGAGAAGACAATGGCAAAGACAAGACAATGGACAGGACAAGAGACAAGACAAGACAATGAACAGGACAGGAGACAAGACAATGGACAGGACAAGATGCAAGACAAGACAAGGGGCAAGACAAGAGATGACAAAAACAAGACAAGGGACGGGACAAGAGACAAGACAAGACAATGAACTGGACAAGAGACAAGACAATGGGCACGACAAGATACAAGACAATGGACACGACAAGATACAAGACAAGACATGGGACAGGACAAGACAAAAACAAGACACGGGATGGGACAAGAGACATGACAAAAAACACAGGGCAAGAGAAGACAAGGGACAGGACAAAGGACAAGACAAGACAATGGACAGGACAAGAGAGAAAACAAGGGACAGGACAAGAGACAAGACAAGACAATGAACAGGACAAGAGACATGAAAAGATACAAGACAGTGGACACGACAAGATACAAGACAAGACATGGGACAGGACAAGAGACAAGACAAAAACAAGACACAGGATGGGACAAGAGACAAGACAAAAACAATACACAGGGGAAGACAAGACATTTGACAAGACAAGGGACAGGACAAATGACAAGACAACACAATTGACAGGGCAAGAGAAGACAATGGTGATGACGATCTCGATAATGATCTTGATAATGACGATCTCGATGATAACGAGGCTGACAATCTCGATGATGACGATCCTGAAGATGACGATCCTGATGATGACGATCTCGAAGATGACGATCCTGATGATGATGATCTTGACGATCTCGATGATGATAGTTGCAGGTAGTACCGTCTACTTCTACTTACGGTAGCAGGCAATGCCTGACCTGACTCTCCATATATATATATGATGAAGTCTATTCATGACAAGAGACACTGTATGAGGAGGAGGAGGATGTTGAGGAGGAGGAGGAGATTGATGGTGATGAGGTTGATTATGATGTTGATGATGACAATGGACAGGACAAAAGGCAAGAGAAGACGATGGACAGGACAAGATACAAGACAAGACATGGAACAGGACAAGAGACAAGACAAAAACAATACACAGGGGAAGACAAGACATTTGACAAGACAAGGGACAGGACAAAGGACAAGACAACACAATTGACAGGGCAAGAGAAGACAATGGTGATGACAATCTCGATGATGATCTTGATAATGACGATCTCGATGATGATCTTGATAATGACGATCTCGATGATAACGAGGTTGACAATCTCGATGATGACGATCCTGCTGATGACGATCTCGAAGATGACGATCCTGATGATGGCGATCTCGAAGATGACGATGACGACAGTCGCAGGTAGTACCGTCTACTTCTACTTACGGTAGCAGGCGATGCCTGACCTGACTCTCCATATATATATGACGAAGTCTATTCATGACTAGAGACACAGTATGAGGAGGAGGAGGATGTTGATGATGAGGAGGAGGAGGGTGGTGATGAGGTTGATGATGATGATGAGGAGGAGGAGGAGGTTGATGATTATGATGTTGATGATGACAATGGACAGGACAAAAGGCAAGAGAAGACGATGGACAGGACAAGATACAAGACAAGACATGGGACAGGACAAGAGACAAGACAAAAACAAGACAGGATAGGACAAGAGACAAGACAAGACAATGGACAGGACAAGACACAAGACAATGGACACAACAAGATACAAGACAATGGACACGATAAGATACAAGACAAGACATGGGACAGGACAAGAGACAAGAGAAAGACAAGACACGGGATGGGACAAGAGACAAGACAAAAACAATACACAGGGGAAGACAAGACACATGACAAGACAAGGGACAGGACAAAGGACAAAAGACTGATGTAACACACCAACAAATGCATACACACAAGCACAGACAACAGGGTACGGCACAGGACGGGACAAGACAAGACAAGACACACAAGACATGTAACACCAACAAATGCATACACACAAGCACAGACAACAGGGTACAGCACAGGATGGGACAATACAAGACACACAAATCATGAAACACACCAACAAATGATGCATACACACAAGCACAGACAACAGGGTACGGCACAGGATGGGACAAGACAAGACACACAAGACATGTAACACACCAACAAATGCATACACACAAGCACAGACAACAGGGTATGGCACAGGACGGAACAAGACAAGACAAGACACACAAGACATGTATCACACAAACAAAAGCATACACACAAGCACAGACAAAAGGGTACGGAACAGGACGGGACGGGACAAGACAAGACAAGACATGTAACACACCAACAAATGCATACACACAAGCACAGACAACAGGGTACGGCACCGGACGGGACAAGACAAGACATGTAACACCAACAAATGCATACACACAAGTACAGACAACAGGGTATGGCACAGGATGGGACAAGACAAGACAAGACACACAAGACATGTAACACACCAACAAATGCATACACACAAGCACAGACAACAGGGTACGGCACAGGACGAGACAAGACAAGACAAGACACACAAGACATATAACACACCAACAAATGCATACACACAAGCACAGACAACAGCGTACGGCACAGGACGGGACAAGACAAGACACACAAGACATGTAACACACCAACAAAAGCATACACACAAGCACAGACAACAGGGTACGGGACAAGACAAGACAAGACATGTAACACAAACAAATGCATACACACAAGCACAGACAAGAGGGTATGGCACATGATGGGACAAGACAAGACACACAAGACATGTAACACACCAACAAATGCATACACACAAGCACAGACAACAGGGTACGGAACAGGACAGGGCAAGACAAGACAAGACACACAAGATATGTAACACAAACAAATGCATACACACAAGCACAGACAACAGGGTACGGCACGGGACGGGACAAGACACACAAGACATGTAACACCAACAAAAGCAAAGACACAAGCACAGACAACAGGGTACGGAACAGGACGGGACAAGACAAGACAAGACACACAAGATATGTAACACAAACAAATGCATACACACAAGCACAGACAACAGGGTACGGCACAGGACGGGACAAGACACACAAGACATGTAACACACCAACAAATGCATACACACAAGCACAGACAACAGGGTACGGAACAGGACAGGACGGGACAAGACAAGACACACAAGACATGTAACACACCAACAAATGCATACACATAACCACAGACAACAGGGTACGGCACCGGATGGGACAAGACAAGACAAGACAAGACACACAAGACATGTAACACCAACAAATGCATACACACAAGCACAGACAACAGGGTACGGCACAAGATGGGACAAGACAAGACAAGACACACAAGACATGTAACACACCAACAAATGCATACACACAAGCACAGATAACAGGGTACAGCACAGGATGAGACAAGACAAGACACAGAAGACATGTAACACACCAACAAATGCATACACACAAGCACAGACAACAGGGTACGGCACCGGACGGGACAAGACAAGACAAGATACACAAGATATGTAACACACCAACAAATGCATACACACAAGCACAGACAACAGGGTACTGCACAGGACGGGACAAGACAAGACAAGACACACAAGACATATAACACCAACAAATGCATACACAAGCACAGACAACGGCACAGGACGGGACAAGACAAGACACACACAAGACTGATGTAACACACGAACATATGCATACACACAAGCATACACACAGGCACATATCTCCATACAGGCAGACATACATACCCAAGGTCCACAGCCTGGAAGAGAGAGCTTTGATGAGGCACCAGACACAACTCTTCTTCCCCACTGAAATCTCCCTCTACATCCGCAACCATCCCTGACGATGGTCCCACTGTCTGGACTGTGAAGTCCAGATTGGTACCTAAAATCGCCAGGTCAGACAGTTCAAAACCAGCTGATGCTCCGGATGCACTTTCTGCTTCCGGCTCCAGAGTCACAGTAAGTGGATCCTCCAGAATCACCTCTGAGACAGGGGAGGGGTCTAACAGGGGGTCAGGGAGATCCAGCAATGGGAGGACATTGACCACAGTCTCTGCATCCCTTGCCAGTTCTGGAGTCTGCATCTGAAAAACATTGTAAAAGTTTATTAGCAAAAGGAGATGTAGAGCCACTCAGCTGTTGGTTACTAATGATAGTATCAGAGCAAAAGGCAGAGACATGATCAGAGTTTCTGATGCCATGTTTGCAATGTGAACAAAGTCCTTATGCACAACTGTAAGATCAATATTGGGTCTTATTCCGATGGGCACAAGTTAGAGGGGTGTCTGTCATATAAAAGGACATTATTAAAATAACTTTTACTGGGGATTAACAAATGTTCATTTTTAACTTGTGTTTGTTATATTGTGGTGTTTGGCAGGTAGCACTGTAGCTACATTGTCCACATGCAAAATTAAATGTCCCTTTGTGAATGAAAACAAGTTTCTATTTGATCTAATAATCCTGTACTCTTGTAATGTTCATTTCTTTATTCTCTTTGGGTAAATCACAGTATTTGACCTTTTTGCAGCTTTTACATGTTATATCAGCATAGAAGCCACAGTTGTGGCCTAAAATACAATCTTAAGGTCCAGAAACATATGGGGGTGCATGCTGTAGGTGTTTCCCAGTTTCAGTTCTTTTCAAAAATTACATTTCTTTCCAACACCTGTGAATACACCCCCAAAATGGCCATTTTTTACCGTTATGCTGTTGCACTGAAAAATATTTTATTTTTCAACAAAGAATATTATTATTTCCTTATATTAGCAGAACAGTGTTGTCAGTATTCTTACAGAAAATTTCATCACAAAAATTTTAATATATTTGTCGAAAGTAAAGGTAGAAAATTGGTGGATATATCAATAAAAATGTGGAACCTATACTTTGTTATGCTTTTTTATATTCTTGTTACCCTCTTCTAGTTATGTCGGTAATTATTAGGAAAGATTTCATATTATTTTACAGAATTTCATATATAAAAGTTAAACTATAGTTATAAATGCTGCAGAAACCAAAGAAATTTCAGATTGGAGTCTTAATTTTTTTTTTTACTGAGTATCCACTGAAATAAAACCTGGTGCGGAAAAATTTGTAGAGTCCGTAACCACTCACAGTTTTCCTATTTTGAAGGCACTCACAACAGTTTTATTAATTTTGGTTAACATACTGTGGGTATGGTTTCAAAAATATACAAGTCATGGATATATTTTTCATTACAAATTTCCTGATGGACAAAACGTGGTTATGGGCACTATAAAAAACTGTAGTGTCCGTAACCTGAAAATATATGTAATAGTTCTGGATTCATTTTTCAAA
Source organism: Margaritifera margaritifera (assembly GCA_029931535.1). Lineage (NCBI taxonomy): Eukaryota > Metazoa > Mollusca > Bivalvia > Unionida > Margaritiferidae > Margaritifera > Margaritifera margaritifera. Next base: position 2,765,725 of record JAQPZY010001423.1, on the reverse strand, counting down.
ACTTTAACCATATCAAACTAAAACTTTCCATATCATTAGTATTGCATCATCTTTGGCTGAAAATATTCCATGTTACAGGATGATGCAACAATTTCCTTATGCAATATTGCATCATTAATTGTTTGTCTGCAAAAAAGAAAAATAAGTCCTTTGTATTTGCATCCAAGTAGTACATTCCAGCAGCCTTGGCTTCAACCGAGTCACTTGGAAGCATGGAGGGATTCCTCAACATCATTACCGACAAGAAATTATCTGTCAAAGTTGAAATAATGGTAAGTATGAAAGTGAAATACTGTACCAATATTTTCTGTAGAGTCCATAACCTATATTAGGCAAATGAGATATCAATGTTTTATGTCATTATTATGCTCGAATACAGCACTTTTTATGTTAAACTGTCCTTTATCATACCAATCTTAAATACTTAAGTCAATACTTTTTGGTAAATAAAAATTTTGTTTGATTATTGAATTAAAAATAGCAAAATTTAATGAAAAGTTAGAATAAAAGTAATTATGTCCTATTTTTCCCCATTTAGTACACTTTCAATCTTTCCTTCAGAATAATTATATGACTGTTTTCAATATATGCACAAACTAACTGACACTAAAGGGTTTCAAATATGTGTACATATCGATGATGTTAATACGATACAAAAAGGTTACGGACACTACGCATTGTAAACATGTAAGTTTTAAATGTTCATACTATAATACACATATGTATTAAATGGTCATACTGACATAAAAGCCCTACCTAAACAAGATTTCTTTTCTGCAAAAGGGTTTTGATGAGTAAAATGTTTTAATTCCCATAAATCCTGAGAAGTCTATTAAAAAGCTTGACATTGTTGGTATTATATTAATAAGTAGACACAAATATTTGCAAATGAAAGTGCAAGTAATAACCTCTTGGTTACACATGACACAGGTTAATGATATTAATAACTGGTAATGCAGAAGCACTATGTTAAGGCACAACTTCAGTTTGATAACGATACAGATTTCTAATTCAGGTTGGTTTTTTTCCTCAACAGTATCCAATATGGATTTAAGATCATCCAAACTATCCGGAAACCATGAAGCTGGTGGGCATATCGAGAGGGAAAAAACCAGAAACAGATGATGTAATGAAAAGAAGAAAAAATGCCATGAAAGTGAAAGCCTGGAGGGCAAAACAAAAGTTAGACAAATCCAGAGATGAAGAATTGAAGGAAAGGGACAGAGAAAGAAAGAAAAGAGCAAGGCAAGAAGAAAAAGAAACAACCAAGTCCTGTCCAGAGAAGCTACAATTACTTAAACAGCAAAAACGCAATGAAATGCAACAGTACAGAGAAAAGGTCAAAAACAAGAAAACATTATTGCAGGGCAACAATAAGTCTGCAGACAGAACAAACAATACCCAGAAGAACAGCTGAAAACTAAGAGACAGACATCACTTCTGGAAAAGAAAACAGCTGTTCAAAGAACCCAAATATGGAGATTGAGAGTCCAACTGAAAGGAAGTGAGCAGGGTTCGTCAAAAAACTCAGAACTAGATCTTCCCAGTTTGTCACAGCAAGATGGGAATATCTTTTCTTCCAGATATTCCAAATACAGAAGTCTGAGGAAAGTGAAATCAGCTCTTCCAAAAACTCCAAAGAGAAAAGCTGAAGCATTAAAATACTTGATTAACTCTCCATCTACCTCAAAGATTCTCACACAACAGAATGTTATTGCAAGTCCAGAATGCAGAAGAAAAATTGAAGTAGCAGACACAATACTTAAAATAATTCAGGAAAGTCTAACTGAAGTGAAAGAGCCAAAGCAAAAGAGAGCGACAAAAGGAATGCATATAACATCATTCGTGGAGCTGTAATTAAGAGGGGCCCCTTTGGGACAAACACAGTGCTAAAGAAACACCTCAATTTGTTTGCATATATTCATTAAACACTTAATTTCATAAGTTTAGCATTATACTGATAGCTTGTCGTTATAATTTGATATGAAAGGTTCATAATTTCAGTATTGCAAGACTGTTAATGGGCTCCAGTTAATAACAAATGTACCAATCTTCCAAGATTTCATTATCTTTTTCAATTTCTGTTTAATGATAAAGGAATGAAAGAGATTATTTAAGCAGAACATGTCAAAATAAGTTTATTCATTTCGTGAATTATGTAGTTTCCATAACTGTTTGGACCTTTATCTGGTACATTAATTTAATTTTTTTCATATGCAGTTCTGGAACTAGAACATGTGGTTGATTATTGCCTATAGGTTCAAACAACAATATATAAGCAATATTTTCCATTTCCCTTGACCTTGTTATTATATTCTGATAAAGTTATGCTCTGTTAAAATAGTGTTTCAGCAGGTGTTGAAGAGAGAGTAAGGTTTTATTCGCCTCTGACCTATCTAGTCACATAAAAGTTATTATTTCTGTTTGTTTATGAGTTCAAGTTTGTTATACTACAAAAAATTAAATGTTCAAGTGAAAACCATGACTGACTTTGCTTGTTATATTCACCCTGTAGTGTCCGTAACCAGAACCTACTCTACCTCCAGCAAACAAGAAAAAAATAAACTTGCCATTTTCTCTTCAATAAACCATTAAATTTTCAGAGGTTTAAAGTGTCGAACTTCCAAAATCAGGTTGTTTCAACAGAATTCTGTGAAGTTGAAATTTGACCCCCATGTGCAACACATCTGGGCCAAATACCGTGATTTACCCGTCTTGTCTATTCTCATTTCTTTGCGCATAGATATATTTTGTAATTCCCCTATTTGACTCTTTTCTTGTACATTTATTTATTATTTTGTTAATTCATTCATTTGTTCACATATTTACTCTCTGACTCTGCTCCTATGTGTATTTGTTTGTACAGTTCTTCCAGTACAGAAAAATCTCGCCTATTCACACGAGCTGCCCATAAGCTGCACATGAGAAACTTGTTAGCAATGCGTGTAAATTGGGTAGATTTTGCAAGCTCATTTGTGCAGTTTGTTAGATCTTGTGAGCCATTGAAAAACTAACCAAATTTTCTCATGTGCAGATTTTGCTCAGGTGAGAATTTGAATGTTCACATCAGAAAGTATAACTTAGAAAACATTTTTTCACCATTACATCGGACTATGTTTGAAAATAAGGCAGAGTTCTAATTTCTCATTCTAGTTATCTTTTTTAAAGGATAACCAGCAAAATTACCAACTGAATTAGATCATTATTGGAAGTCTAAGTAAAATTAATCAGAAAAACTCAACTGTCCACAAAACCCGAGACTGTAATGACAACACACATTAGACTCGGGTACAATCTTAACACCGTGATAATTGAAACTTCCTTCATGGAAAAATATTTGCATGAACTTCATTAAAACTATATATTGCATGAAACATCTAAATTTCAGTTGTTGTTGAGGGGTTTATTTAATTTGACAATCCTAAGTTATCAGAAGCATTAAAGCAATTTCTTGATCATCAAATATTTAAGACTAGTAAATGTGATTCTTTGATTTTTTAACTATATATTTTGAATAAAAGTTGCTAAAATCTTTACATGCAAAAGCTGGTGAAACCCATGTTTGCTAGTCACTGGAAAAAACTTGAATGCCGAACAACTTCAGCTAGTTATATGTACAATAGGTATCTTGGTACAATGTAAATAATGTAGAACTACATGAAACAGGGGGGCGGGGGTGGATGTTCATGTCCATTCTTATGTATTCATTCAATTTTTAAATGCCCATAGCATTCTTTTATATTGGTTTGGGGATGATTTTGTACCAGTAATTCTTTAAGGAAAAGGAAAAGATAGTTCTCATGTTTAATCAATATAAGTAAAACTTCATGCTGATTTAAAATTAGATAGTGGAGAGGTCACATGTACTCTCACTTAAAATCTAATGTTGTATCCATGTTTCATCTACGTCAGATTTTTAAAACTTTTAAATAACATTCTTGATCATTGGTTTGGGGATGATTTTGTAACAGTAATTCTTCAAGGAAAAATTAAAGATAGTTGTCACATTTAATCAATATGAGTAAAACTTCACACCGATTTCAAATTGGATATCAGAGATGTCACACACGCCCTATTTAAAATCTCCCAATTTTGCATCCATGTTTCATCTTCATCTGATTTTTTAAAACTTAAATAACATTCTTTATCATTGGTTCTGGGGTGATTTCATACAACTAATTATATTGGGGTGGGTGGGGGTGGAAGATAACTTTCATGTTTACTTGATACGTGTAACATCCCGTTAATATAATATTTGATAGCTGCAGTGTAACCTGTACCAAATTCTACAGTAACACATTTTTTGTGTCATTTGTTATGTCTAGTGGTTTGAAATGAGCAAACCTTTTATTAAAAGGTATTAGTACTCAGATATGAAAAAAAATCAGAATTCACTTATTATAATATGTAATACAATGTTTTTTGCAAAAACTTGAGATGAAATATGATGTAACTGCTCAACAAATATGTAACAAGGACAACAAAAACTCGCATCTTTCTTGCATCTCACTGTATAATTTCTTGTTCATTATTATGTACCCCATAGATCGACTAAATGACAAATTATGGAAATGATAGGTGGTTAGAACAAGTACACTTACAGTCATGTGCAAAGATGTTCGTCTTTGTGTTGATGGACAAATAAGTTGTGTAATCAGGGTTCTAAATATTGGGATGCACACATGCATTACTTTGATTCTCTCCACAAGGTATGTTCTGCTTAGGTGTTTAAAGTTGTCGAGATGGATTAGAGTCTATACTATGTATGATTAAAAGTAATTTGGACAGGATTAAAGATGTTAATTGATTATGATTGGATTACTCAAGAGCTGAAGTGGCATAAAACTGGGTCAGTTTGACTTCAGTGTTTAAAGTTCGTCAAGATGTCTAAGCGTGCATTATCTCCCAATGCCTAAATACCAAAACTGAAGCAACTGAATTATCACATGAAATTCAGTGATGGATAGAAATGGGAATTTCAGTGGATGGAATAAAGTTCAAAGGGACATGAATATGTATTCTGCTCTTCCTGTAAAGCTGATTTTAAAATCTGTTATGGTGGCAAGAAAGACATGTGTGATGCAGAAACCCCATCACATAAAAGCATATTAACTGCGACAACAAATATGCCATCACTTTAATCCATGTTTGCAGATTCTGCATCAAATGTGGACAAAGTTGCATGTGCTGAGACACTATTTGCCAACTTTATAGCCAAACATAACCTCCCGTTTCTGGTAGCAGATCATTATCAGATATAGTCAAAATAATGTTCCCGGACTTGGAAATTGCACAAAAGTTCTCATGCAAACAGACAAAAACTACTCGTATTATGACCCAAGCTTTAGGTCTTCATTGGGATGAGAAAGTCATAGACATGTGCCGCAATGAAAAATTCACCATTCTCACTCATGAGTTAAATGATCAAGGGGATAATAAAATGTTGACAGTCTGAGTTCATGTAAACAGGATATCCACAAGATTCCTTGGAATACCAACATGTAACATTGGATCAGGAGAACTCATTATGCAAGTTTAAAACTTTTTAATTGTTCATAAGAAATCATGATCACAACTGTATTATAATTATAATAATAATAATAATACATGCAATATGAATAATATGAATATTATGGATACAGTACAGGAATCCATAATGCCTTGGCTTGAATGAGGATTTTGTCTTCGTTTGTAATGCTAGTTAAGTGGTAATCATTTTCTGGATTTCATTGTTGTTGTTAAAGGATGGTGATTGTGATGATAATGATGACAACAAAGGCATCTGAAAATTAGGCTTAAAGTCACAAAGGGTGTGATGGTATAATGCATGCATCAATGCTTCATGTGGACAAAAATCTTAGACATTAAAACAACATTAGATGCTTGGGAGTGCAATCAATACTCGCTAATCTGATTAGGTAGGTCGTCTTTTCTCCCATGATCAATATTGATAATTATTAGCTATTGATGGGTGAACAATGAAACAATATTATTAGTCTGCACTACTAATTGGAAATTAAAAGCAGTGATGGGTACCATTGAAGGAAAATTTCACCCCAGTGCATATTTGCCATATTCCCAGACAGTGTTGGGGGGTTTTTGAGATTCAAAAAGTGTGTTTTTAGGTCCCAAGGGGGGTCAGTGCGCGTGACCCCCCAAAAGCGACGTCATCCAAATGAGAATAAGCTATCTTTTGAAATCAGCCTATAACAAATGACTGGAAATTCAAATCTGAATGATAGAAACTACCATGTGTTTTCTCTGAAGCATTTCATATACTTAAAAAAAAGAAAAAAAGAAAAAAAAGAAAAAAAAAGGTAGATTTAGCATTGTCAAATAACGTCACCACAAACATGGTCACAACTTCACAGACATAAAATACAAAAATACACCAAGTTACTGTCTTTAAAATCCATTGGACAGTGGAATGTATTTTTAATTACATGCAATCTATGCTGGTTTCAATATTTATGTAGTTAGTTTGACGGTAAAGTAAGTGTCATTTGTGTTCACAAATATGCCTGCACTTTTCCATCACGAATGAGCATCCATGCACATCTAAGTTGGCGCAAGCAATGGCTTAAGTCGCTAAAATTGATAAAACCTGTAAGATGGCAATGAATATCCATTTCAAAACAATTGTCAATGAAAACAATCAAGGTGGTAGTCGGCTGAGTTGCTCAAGTCTTTGACCGCTGCTATTGTAACGTATTTTCGAGGTTAAAGTCACAACTACGGCAGTGAAGATTTAATTTATTCTCCGGCTGAATTAATGAAAAGAGGTACTACTTTATGCAAATACACAATTTGTCATTTTATTAATAATTTAACACTTTTAAATTATCAAAATTCCATGGTGCAGTTCATTTCAGGTTAACCAGATATTCAAACATGTTATGTTTTCATGAGTTACTTGATCACATGATAAAATGTTTATTGCAATCATGTAATTGTCCAAGGAAAATATGAAAAAGTTAAGGTGGCAAAAGATTATCATTTTTTTTTTTTTTTTAAGCACTTCCAGTGCATTATGTACTACAATTTTCCTTTGTCCCTTTACAATGTTGTGTATCCCCCCAATCTGGAGGGTGAGGGGACACAGTTTCCCCTGACCTTTGGATTCAAGTTGCAACACTGCAGTAGAGATTGAATGGTGCTGTTATTCAACCTACCGAAATAATCAAGTTTTGAATTTTATATATGAAGTAAAAATCCGACTTCAAAGAAACGTTGCCACTAATCACAAACTTTAATAAAGATGGCTTCAACATTTCTCATTCAATACAGTCAGTGATGTGTAATAACATTTGTTTTTCAACACGTATCTGTTTAATTGGGTTGTTCCACTTAGTGTACTTTACCTATGCAAATTAGCCTAATGGGCTCTCCCTCGGCAGTGCTCAAAGGATTTGACATGACACATCACCCTTGCTATTGTAAGCCAATTCAGTAAATATCTGAAAGGTGTCTGTTTATCTCTGACCACCTTACCTTTCAATTGTCTTTAAAACAGCTGTATAAGCTGCCCCGAGGATAGTTTTACATGAGCTCTAAGCACGACTGTTTACTGTTTATACATACAACAGATTACGGGCATATATCAATGTGGTCAAGAAATGTAAAAAAAAAAAAAAAAAATGATGGGAATTTTTTGTTTCCCCCCGCAAGATTGCTGGAAATCGAAACACGACTGTGTCGGGGGGTTTGGGAGTCCAAAATCGTGTTTTTCGCGCGCCACTTCGTGTTATGGCATGTATGCCAGTGGTTGTTTTTTTAAACTGTTTCAATGAAATTCTGAGAGAATTATATTGGTAGAAGTAATTTCTGGATTTAAATCTTATGGACATGTAATATTTCTTAGAAATCTCAACTGCAGCATAGAAAACAGAGTTTATTAGAAAGTTCTTCTGTTTTGCATTTTGTATTGCAGTGGTGAAGCTGTCTGAGAAGTTCATGATATTAACCCAGAATGAGAAAACTGCACTAGTCTGAAATAAGAAATTCGGGACTACATTCCGACTCCCAAAGAAGAACTTCCCAAATCGACCCAGACAGTACAGTACCAATCTGGAGCAGTTTTGGCAGACAGTCAGCAACTACCCACAAGCAGGAAACAATTTAAGCTTCCTGGTGGACTTGGTAGAGTTGTATTGACATTGCCACATTCTAATGCAGACATTGAAAGGACATTTTCCTTTCCGAGGAAAATTCAGGTTGACTCTAGAGGAAATCTGGATCCAGTGACAGTTCATCATCTTTTAAGTTTCAAATTGATGATCATTCGTTTGGATAACCATCTGCATACCTGTCAACCTGTGCAGGAATCCCGTAATTTGTATGTTTTTTGAGGTGGTTTTGCAGTGTATTGCCGTACAACCATTTTGTACAGCTTTTATATTTAAAAAAAATAATCTCAGCAAGTCCTTATGTTCGTGCTTTAATTACTACATCTACCTTTTTTTGGCCATTCATGCCCTCTGGGCGTACTGAATATTTGATTCTACCACTCTCCATGTATACATTTATATCCTGTATAACACCTACAGGTGCTCAGTGATAACTATCGCGTAAGTGTACATTCTGTTACCACTTGACTGCATATTGGGCTAAGCGACCAAATTATCGGCAAATCAAAACACCTCAAACAAAACAAAGCCGGTATGATTAATTAACAGTGTTTTAAGCAGCTTTGTTGCACTGTGTTTATTCAAACCAGATCCTCACAAGTGGCTCACTTTGATTTTAATCCAGCGAGTCAGGTAATTAAATTAATGAAAGGTATACTTTACCAACATCTGTGTTGGTTTCCTTATGAACTGATTAAATAAAAGTAATGATTCTTTCATTTTTAACTGATTATACAGACGATCAACTTTCACGTGCGATATTGCGTTTGAAGCGAAACAATTATGCTAATTAATGAGCTCTGTTCGTATTTAAAAGAGAAAATGTTTATGATCACTTTAGAAGTAGTTGTCAAGCAAGCTGATATTTACTATGTGTATAAAATGAGTTTTGCTAATTATTTTCACAAGGAAGGTAATAAGGACGATTTGAAGAAGTAAAAATCTTGTGAAAGTGGAGGGATAAAACGTAAGACTGCTACTGAGTGAGAATTCCTTAAACCAAGTGAGTGTAAAAATTCTAATGAGCATTTCACCAAATGGACCAGAGCTTGAGGACTTCAACTCAGACACAGCTATCAACTGCTAGCTTAGTGCTGCTGCCAGTGGCAGACATGTACATTGACATTTTTTTCAAAATCCAGCAGCTAAAACATATTTACATGAACCTGAAGTAGCCAAACATACATAAACAACTGTTTTAGAAAAATGAAATTCTTTTAAGAAGTAATTATGTTGTATATTATTTCATTTGTTCTTTCTATGGATTAAGTACATACATCTCATCAAATCTCAGCAAGTGATTAAGATTTTGGGACAAGTGAAAAATAAGGTGGGACAAGTGAAAAGTAAGGTGGAACAAGTGAATTTTCTGAAACCACTTCTCCTGGACAAGTGGATGAAAAAAAAAATTTGCTCAGCCCTGTCTTTGGCATAAGGTTTTTCTGGTCTTTGTAAGTTTTTTTTTGGTCTGGTGTACAGGTTTTTGTCTCGGGGTGGGGGGGGTGGGGGGGGGGTTGACAGGTATGCATCTGATGTATTTCACAATCATTGTTATAAAGCAAAAATGGTATGCTGTTACATCTGCAGCATCTTAATGGCTACAGTTTCCATATCCTGACCTATATGTTAAATATAAGAACCGAGATTTGTTCTTTGCATCCTCTTTAATTACACAATCACAATATCATTTGGATATTTTTCAATGATAATGTTGAAATTGTTTGAAAATTATCTCATTTGGTGTCTTGTGTTTCATCTTTTGTTCAACCCAAAAAAATATTTTGTTTTAGACAATACGCATAAGGAACTATCTCCTTCATACAGAAATAAATATCAGGTGTTTTATAATTATGTAACCTGGACAATTTATAATAACTCTAAAAAAAATTAAAAAGTGAGTCTGAGATGTAACACAAATTTTATGACAAATAAATTCTGTACCATTTATCTATTCATTATATTTGAATAATATGTAAATTTTAAAAAATCTGAATTTAAAAAGTGATATATTTTATTCAGTTCTAATGTTTTGTATTCCCAAAGATAAATTCAAGGAATTTGGGAACAAAACAAGGAGTCTGTGAAGAAATTGAAGGACTTCTCAAAGATAAAACCATTTTTAAAATTCAAGTTCAAGGCAACCCATCAAAATCACAGATTTTTCAAAGTTGTACGAACAATGTGTAACAATGATCAAACCTACCAAAAAAGCATATCTGCACTCATTCCCAGTAACTCGCTTTTAAAGTCATCAAAACCAGCCTGTTGTACTGATTTAAAATGATATATAAATTGGTACAGGACTTGCCTGAAAATATGTACAAATGTCGATAGGGCCGTTTTTACAATAAACTACCAACACTGGAAATAAAGGCAACATTAATATTAATTTTATGAGGAAACATCAATACAATGAACAAGTTTTTGGCAAGTAATTTTCCATAATGGTTTCTATACTGGACAACAGAACCATAGGTTATGTTTTTAGATCTTAAGACCTTTGTGCATTAAAAGTTCTGACCTTTAAAACAAGGACATAAAAGTATTTCATTTTCTCTCTACAACTTGCACCGAGAGGATAAATGCCATGGACATGATTTTTAAGGCTAAATATTTTCTCAGGACAACGTTAAGAAAAGCATGGGTACTGTCACGACTTTCTTTACATTACAATGGATATATTTTCAACACCATTTCAGGTGAAATACATACCTCAGCAACTCTCATCCTTGCCATGGATCTTGTCACTACCGTACTGCACACACCGCTGTGGCAGCGATAGTAATTCCTCAAGGGAATAACCATTGCTGCAACAACACCAATTTCTATCTAAATATTCTTAAAGGCTATGGGGGATTTCAGGCACTGCTCAAAATATTACTGAAAAAGAAAAAAATACAAACTAGTACAGCAATATTGCATTTAGAACTATTTGAGAAGGAGGAAGAATGAGAGAAAGAAAATTTATATTATACAATTACAGACTCTTTGCCATACACCTGGTTACAACCTGATGCCTCTGTGGCAGCAAGAGTAGTTCCTCAAGGGAAATAACCATTGCTACCACTACACCTATTCCTATATAAATACTCTCAAAGCACAATATTATATAATTATAAACTTTTATTTAGGTGAATATCAAGGTTTATGAAAAAGTAAACATCATACTGACTGATGTGAAGCACCGAGATTAATATGATAGGTTTACTTGTTCCTAAAACTTCATCTTCATCAAAACAAAGTTCTGCAATAATGTTTTATTACACGATAGAGAAAAAATGAAAAAATCTGCTTTAGAATTCTAGATATGCCATTTCAACTGCACAACACTAAGAACATAATATTGTGACATCACATTTAAGCCAATAATATCATGATCATGTGACAAGAATAACTGAGGCCCCGGGTGTCCAAGTGGTCTAAGGCGCTTGACTTTTCAGATCACTGACATCTCCCCTTTGTCCACGTGGGTTTGAATCTTCGGCTGGGCCAAAGTGGGTATGTGAGAAAGCTTGTCAGTAGCTTCCCATTGGTCGCTGGTTCTTCCCTGGGTTTTCCCCAGGTTCTTCCTCCACCAGATGTGGACAGAGGTGAGATGTGAGAGCGACATGTAAAGGCCACCAAGGGCCCCAATGAGAGAGATCAAGACGTATCTTAACCACCATGATATATGCCTGTAACCTGTCGAATGCATAGTCAACAGTCCTGCTTAGAGCTCAGTAAAACTATCTTCAGCTATTGTCATAGAGGCAATTAAAAGGCAAGTGGTCAGAGATGAACAGCCACCATTTCACAAGATTACTTAATTGGTTGATAATAGCTAAGGTGATATTGTATTAAGTCCTTTGAACACTGCTGTGGGAGAACTCATTATGATAATTTCCTAATTTGCATAGCTAAAGTACACAAGTGGAACAACCCCCAGTACAGAAAAATCTCACCAATTCACACGAGCTTCTCATAAGCTGCACATGAGAACCTTGTTAGAAACGTATGCAAATTGGGTAGATTTTGCAAGCTCATGTGTGCAGTTTGTTAGATCTTGTGAGCCATTGAAAAACTAACCAATTTTCTCATGTGCAGATTTTGCTCAGGTGAGAATTTGAATGTTCTCATGAGAACTTAGAAAATATTCTTTACCCTTACATCGGACTGTTTGAAAATAAGGCGGAGTTCCAAATTCTCACGTGAGAAATTTGGACTTCGATTCTGATCAGACACTAGTCCGAGTTTCCTCTGACCCTTCACACCCCATTTTTGATATTTTGACCTTTATGTTGGGGTGTGTGGTCAGAGCCCATTGCCTATCGAAAAGTTTGAATTCGCCGCTACCGCGCGGTAGCGGCATAGGATAACTGCTTACTATCGGACCTAGCCAACTTAAACGACCTTACATCGAGCCACACCTGCATGAAATCGATAGGAAGATGATTTATCTTCTCAGAAATTGGGAGTATAACATTGGTTTTGTCTTTAATCCGCTGACAGACAAAATGAAACTGCAGAGCTGATGAAATTTGACCTGGTACTCTCCATTTTGCATGCTAGTCACATGACTGCCCAAATCTCGCGGCATACATACACACTACGTCACAGGTCAAATAGTCACGTGATAATAACAAATCGCGTCACCGGTCAAATAGTCAACAAACCGCGTTGACATGTGCTTTCCGCGTGATCGATATTTTCCAAGTTGCTGCGACAGCCACAGGCATCTGGCTGGTATTTGTGGAATAAATAGGTTGAAAATTATGTGTTCTTTCTTTTTGGTATAAACATTACGTGACTTTCAGTCAATATTTTCCAGCTTTTGTTTCTACAATATTGGAAAAGAAGTGTACCATCATGGAGTGTGCATGCTGTGGCACACAGTTTCAGAAAAAAATAAAGGGATTTCAAAGAACAGCATTCATTCTAAATTTAAAGGTGGACCTAGTGCAGCAGAGACACTGGAAAAAACATATTCTGTAACATTCACGCAAAGGCATTCATTTGTACTGAATGCAGCTTGACAATAAAATCCCTGGATATAAAGAAGAGTCACCTTTCTGAAGTAGAAGAGAAGTTCAGAAAAATAAGAAAACCAGGGACATATATTGGACATAAGATTCAAACCACGCCAACACACTGGCGAAGTGCCAAGAAAGCAAAGGTTATCTCATCGCCAAGAAAAGTATGCCACCCAAAGATGATATCAAGAAAATCATTGCCACAAGAAAAGGTAAATAAATAATGAAATACATAAATAAATAAAGCAAAGTCATCTATCAACATCCTGGATAACCATTTCTGAATATAATTCAGCATAACTCTTGAAAAATGCTATTGTACATGATAATCTATTTAAAATTAAATCTTGAATTTATTAATTCCATTTCTATGAGGAGAATGATGAAAGCCACAAACCTATCTGTATTATAAGCAGGTCATCCATCCATGAATGTTCATTTCATATGTATGATTGTGATTGAGTACATTTTAGCTAAGACTTTTTCTTAAACTAGGTAACACTTGTGAACAACACTACCATTGGGAGGGCAATACAACTTTTGGCCCACTCAAGATACAGAAATGGCCTGCGACAACTCTTTAAAGGTAGCCAATCTGCCAAGAAAGCTGCCCTGTATGTCTTTCGTGACATAGTGAGACAAGAGATCAGCAGGTTTACTAAAATGGTTTGCAAAACTGGTTTCAATGATGGACTGTCATCAATTCTGGATTTTAAATGGGAGAAAATGATGCATGATGCCAGTGAATGTTGCCCCAGCTTGCTGGAGTTTGTCAAAGCCAGCTTGACAAAGAAGCATTACCACAACTCAGCCACAAAAAGGATCGGAAGAAAGGTTGTCTCCTTAGTACTTGTCATTGGCTCCCTCCTTTGTATAATCAGCTTTGTCAGAACCAGGCATAGTACTATCCTGCAACAGTTGGTTTCCATCATGATGTGGTTAGGTGGTTGTAAAAGAAAGGTAACACCATCAGTCACTTATAATTAAAAATTGTTACCTCAATTTTGTGCTTTAAGGGTTATTTACAAAAACTACACAGATAGATAGATGGGGACTAAAGATTTGTTACCCAGTCTTTTGAAATAAATACAAGATGCAGCATACATCCTGTTAAAATTAATTACCATGCAAGTAAGATTAACCACAAATATATGTGTTGGTATTTTTTTGGGTAAATATTATGAATATTTAAGAATATATATTCAGGCAGTTTTATTAAAATTTATTGAGTACTTGGGCAAGTGACACCAAATGATAAAACAAAGAGCTGAGTCACTTTAAACATTAAACATAATATATTAATATAATGTCTGTCCTGATTTTTTCATGGCTTACCTATCATTGTATGAACGTGAAAAGTAAGTGGTTCACAGACAAGGTAGAACAGATATCTGTATTCTTTATGCAAAATACCAAAGTAAATCAATGTCATTACTTACCAAACATAAATAATATACAGATGATTAATAAATTCCTTAGTGAATATGGATAACCTTTACAAGTAAGTACATATGTATCTTTTTAATATTCTAAAAACAATAACATACAATATATTCGATTGATGATCACTATGTATTCCATAAAAAGCTAAGGGTGGAGCATCCATTGAACATTTTGTATATGTAGATTTGGACTTGTCATGGAAGAAAAAAGAAACCTTCTTAGGTAAAAATTTAACATACATTTCTAACATTTGGGAATGTGCTTATAATCAGGCATGGGCTTATCATGGGAGAATTACAGTATCCAGCAATAGCAGGTTCTGTTCAATGTTCATTTTTTTTATTTAAAGTGTTCTCATTCATGGGCAAGCCTTTCTGCTGTATTACCATATATACCTTTGTAGGTGATCTAACAGTACTTTTGTTTTAAACAGGTGTTTGGTAGTTTCAACAGACTTGGATGGTGCCAAAGTATTGGTGCCACAAGGCAAAGAATAGATAGTGTGCTGCAAGATTTTGACAGTAAAGTTAAGCAGTGGAGAGATAAACTATCAGGGTCAGGAAACAGGTATAAACTATGATAAACATGATACAAGTTTACATTGGTAATGTCCATGATATATTATACTATATTAGAATCTGGACTCTACAAACTTAGAAATGAGAATCCTACTAATTGTTGCCTTTGTTTTTGTTTTCAATTTTGAAACTTCAAAAATGAGTTGCTTGTGCAAAGAATTAGAATAGTTGTGTCATTAAAGTCCCTCATTCATAACAAGTATGTGTCAATTCTGACACCTATATTTGTCTCTTTCTTTAAATGTTTACTTCCTGATGCTTATTGTTCTGGTCACTGAAGTATGTATAGGGTTTATCAGCACATGAGCAAAATCCTGGCTACATAGTAGTGGAAAAGTGAGACATATAAGTCATTTGGAAAAGCAAAGCATAGCAGTCAATTTTATTACAGGTACACATAACTATTGGTATTATTAAATAGAATAAGCAATATGACAGTAAATTATACTTGTACTTTCCTTCATTGCTGATGAAACTTTGGATGATTTGCCTCAGTTAGAGAATGTTTGGGAGGATGAAGAGGATGAGGGTTTGGTGGAGGAGGATGAGCCGGATGAGGATGAAGATGAGGATGAGGCAGAGGAAGAAGAAGAGGAATCTAGTTCAGTCCAAGAAAGTGGCGAGTTGACCAGTGTGAAAGGTATATTATGATGAAATAAACAATCAAGTCATTTGGGTCATACACATGCACATCTGAAATTTACTGTTCCTGTATTCTTTGATAATAATAATAATAATAATAATAATAATAATAATTCTCATAATTACCATCATCAAGAATTGAATAATAATAATATTTTGTTCTCACAAATGAAATATATAAACGAACAGTTTCTGTCAAAATTTTGCACATTAATACTATGACTGTTGAAAATTTACCACTAATATATGTGCACATGCATATAAAATACTGCTGGTGTTTGGGATATAAAAGAAGGCAATTTAATTTAAAATTTCAGGTTCAACTGAAGTAACATCTGAGTCACTTATCAGGCCCACTCCCAACACTAACCAAAAATTATACTTTGATATAACTTTTGATAATATCAACCAGAAGGTTGGTGTCTGGCATCATGTACGGGGAAAGAGGAATGCCATGCTGAACATGGTTCAGGGATTTGTCAAACTTGAAAGGATTGGTAGTTATGGGATGTCCAATATATTCCCCTCAGCAGAGGCAATAAGGAATATACAGATTTCAGATATCTTACCATCCGATGATGGTGAGACAGCCCTAAAGGATCAGCTCGCAATTATAGTCTCAAGGATTCGGACATGTTCCTGCCTATGCTGACCTTGACACTGTGTGGTCCATTCCTCATCAATATTCAACACAATCTACATTCAAGAGTGAAACTTAGTATAACACACACACACACACACACACACACACACAGACAGAGTCGTGTCTCTCTCTATTTATTTATATACATATATACACACACACACACAAACACACACACATGTTCACTCATACTGTCATTTTTCATGCACCATGAACCTTTCCAACTTATTGGTATATTTTGTCACACTTGATATACCTGACATTTTCTACATACTATTCTGCACATTTTAGGTAGAAAATGATAATTGCTTTTATTTTAGCCTATCATTTACTGTTATATTTTATAAACAATGATTAATAAAAAGTGTATGACCAAAAATTGCAGTATATATAGGAAACCTGTTTTTACATGGCAATATGAATGGGTCCTGCATATTATATGTATGATTATTGTTAACCTCTGTATTATGAACACCTGTTTACAAGGGATACATGTCATGGTGTGAGAGTACTAAATGGGTGGATGCATGAACTGTGATATTCATGTTATGTTGTTTTAACATCAACCTGGTCCTTCTTTGGTTGTGATGAGTTTTGGGCTTGTCAAAAATAAAGGAGAAAGATATATATATATATATATATATATATATATATATATATATATATATATATATATATATATATAAGAGAGAGAGAGAGAGAGGGAGTTGAAATCTTCAGTTGGATTTTACATTGCTTTCTTTCATATTTCATGTAGTGTGTTTGTGATGTTATTTACATAAACCGGATCAACTGAGTCATTTTACACTGGAAGGATCAAAACAACTAACCATAACATATTTTCTATCCATGAATAACTGAAGATTTCCTATATACACCTGGCACGAATTACACTACCTTATCAAATCTTACATCTAGACATAGATTTGGTAAATTTCAGTCAGACTCTAATTTCAGCTAATCAGATTGTTGGCTTATCCACTTAAGTTAAAGTTCATGCAGAATCAAGTTTTGTCATTGAATTTATGACCAGGTACTGTATTATGTAAGCCCTTATTCATACATCAAAATATGTAATTAAAAGTTGCTTCTTCATAATAGTGTATATTTCTTATAGGTGCCCTTGGGAATCCTAAGCAAGGATGAATCAAGTAGAGCAGGCATGATTGAGATACTGGAGAACTACAAGGAGTATGTCCCTGAGAATGAGAATGGTAATCCACTTGCACTTTTACTTTACTGTGATGGCTTGAGTTGTCAGAGGGTTGAAGGGACACAACGGGCCCGAATAAACAGAGCTGACAGGTGGGCACGACTTGATCTGTTTGAGCCTGCCATCCAGGAGTGGCACAGATGACTCATGTTTGTACAGGTATGAACATGAAGAAATTATCAGTTTCACAACTTATCTTTTATATTGATTGATACTAAGACTGAACTTTGCAATTGCAGTAAAACCTGCTTTTGTGGAGAGGTATTATATAAAAGACACCTCACTGTTCATAAAGAAAAACATTTAGGAGTACATCCTGTTATCGTTATAATAAGATAACCCCTTTATATAAAGGACACAAATCAATTAATAATGATTTTATTTTGTCCTTTCAGTGTCCTTTATGTGCAGGTTTCATCGTATTACATTTACACTACATTGGATTGTCCTCAACATAAGATCTCAAGATGTAATACAGAAAACATACAGTATCTGATTATATCGCTCATTTGGCAAGTCAAAAAGACATTCAACAACCTTGAACTGTGTAAACACTTGAAAAGGATTAACATTTTTGTTACTACAAAAACACTGAGTAATGTCATAAACTGTCCCAATTATATCAAGAATGTTAAAAAACTCTAAAAGAAATATGGATGTATATGTTCTAATTCTGACAAATATTGACTTTTGAATTTCTCTCTTCACTCACAGCTTTTTCAGTACATTATATTCAGAATCATGTTCAATATTGCAATAAGTCAGAGGACTTAGTATTGGATGAAAAATGCGTAAATTGCAAGATGTCCAAGGAATTTATAATAGATGAAAAATGTCTAAATTTATGTCACAATTTGCTACTTTTTATCTTCATCAGGACACATATGATGAACTCCTCAAATTTGAAAGTCACAGAGAGAAGGGAACATTATACAACCTGAAGCAAGTATATGATCACAAAGGTGTTACAAAAAACGTCATGGATTGTTTTGACAAGGCGGAGGAACTGTTGGAGTATGTGACAGAAGGATACATCATACTGTATGCAATGGAACTATCAGATATGGCCGAAATGGATGATACACCTAAAAGCTATCCACCCTCACCAGAAGAAAGACAAAAGTATCAAGATGACCTATCCAGAAGAATTGTTGAGTTAATATACGAGAAGCCCAACACCAAGAAAGTAATTCATGTTGCAGCAGAACCAAGGGTTGATGGTGGTGATTATTGCATATGCCAGTTAGATGCCGGTGGAGCTATGGTTTATTGTAACAACAGAAATTGTCCGAGGGGTTCATGGTTCCATCTGGAGTGTTTAGGCATGGAGGAAGATGATGTACCAGAAGGTGAATGGTTCTGTTCAGAGGAATGTAGGATGGACTTTTGAGTTAAGTTTGAGCCAAATGAAGAAGAAGACTGCTGATAGACTTAGAGATTCCAAAAATTAATATGTGAACAAATTAATTTGGAGGGGTTTGAACGATATAGGTCGGCATGATGCTGTGAAAGAAAATGATGGTCCCAGAATGATAAGATACTGGAAATTTGACCTATTTGAATTTTATGAAAAGAACCACCCCAAGTCCTTGATATTTGGCCTAAGGCTGATAGCAAGACTAGTGATTCATCTTTTAAGGCAAAAGGTCGAAATGCAACTGTGATTCTGGGAAGGAAAAGCCATTTGTGAAGCAAGAATAGCCCAGCAAAACTAAATTTCAGAACTCCTGGTTGACAAAGTTTGACTTTGTGAAGTGCAGCAGGAAGAAAGCATCTTGTTCTTTACACATATTGCAAACACCATGTCAGCATTAGCCATTCTGCTTTGCACATACTGCAAACACCATATCGGCATTAGCCATTCTGCTTTGCACATACTGCAAACACCATATAGACATTGGTCATTTTTAAATGGACGACATCTGTCCACATAGCAACTACAACTAACATTGAGACAAGGCATGAATGTACAGCTCAATCCCAAAGCAAGTTACAGGTTTAAACAATCAGCAGAAGATGTTGCAAATCATTTTTCAGACCTGTGTATGGAAATGTTCCTGAATAGCAACATTGCTAGCAAATGCAGTTGTAAAAGGACAAAAGCAATGAACATCATAAATAATGCAATTGCACCAATGTTGGACAATCAAATAACCGAGTTATGCCCAAATAACAAATACATGTACTCGGTCCTGATTGATGAATCTAAAGACAATGGAGGTGACAAGACAATCGCTATTTTTGACCCAGGTGTATGACCATGCCATGAATAAAGTTTGTCATCTACCTTCAGGAAAACCAAGATATGATAATCTAACTTGGGTGGCCACTGCATGTTTGACACTGCACCACAACAGTGCAGATGCAGAAATATCATTTTCTATGCTGAGAAAAATTCAACAAGATCTTTGGGGAAGTTTTAATAACAGTCCCATAGTCTTTATTGAGATGAACACAAATGCCACTTGCATTGCCTTCAAACCCACAACTGAACTACCAAGAGCAGCAAAGACTGCCTTTATTCCACAATGCAATGGATGTTAAAGACAGAAACTTGGTGTATTTTCTTATTTAACGTCTGTGTGGTTGTGATTATGTGATTGTGTTCGCATACATGTGTGTGTGTGTGGTGATGACATTTGACAATGCAAAGTCTACTATTTTTTGTTTGCAAGTGTATTAACTGCTTTTAAGAAAACCAATGTTATTTTCTTTTATTCAAATTTGAATTTCATTTTATATAGGCTCAGATAAAAAAATGGCTTATTCTCACGACACTGCATTTTTGGGATCACATGCACTGACTCCCCTTGGGGCATGAAAACACTTTCTGGGACTCTGGCAGGTATGCTTCCTAATCTCATTTGTCTATGTCAAGTGATTTTTGCACAATCATGCTAGCAAAGCCTTCACACCCCCACCCAGTCCCAAAAATATAAAGTCCAAAAAGCTCAAATATTTGTTTCAAAAAATCTTATTTGTCTGTTAACAGTTGCACAGGGATGCACAGACTGACATGGTACAGATGTATGGAGATAGGGACAGTGAGAAACTAGATGTGGAGTCTGGTGGAAAGCCCATGTCAATGTGACTTTCTGTTGAGCAGAAAAAGCTTTAACAAGATTTTGAACATAGCAGCTATGCTGGCAATATTGGATGTCTGACTGGCACTATTTTGATTTATGTTCAACTAGACATCACAAGAAGTCTTTTGGTGAAACCCATGTCAATATGACAATCCACTGAGGTGTAGTAATAACAAGATTTTAAAGTTGGCCACTGTGGCAAAATTTTCATTTGGGATCAACTAAACATCATAAATAGTCTAGCAGTGAAAACCCCATGTTGATATGACCTTCCACTCAAGAGGAGTAGTGGTAACAAGATTTTCAATACAAACGCCGTGGTTGCCATATTGAAAATCAAATTGGCACCATTTTTATTTAGGACCAAATAGACATCATAAGAAGTCTTCTGGTAAAACTCCATCCCAATATGAATTTCTGTTCAGGAGGAGTAGCTATAACAAGATTTGAAGATGGCTGTGATGGCTGCCATATTGGATGTCATTTCAGCACCATTTTCATTTAGGACCAAGAAGGCATCATAAGAAGTCTTTAAGAGTGAAAACCCCATGTTGATATAGACATCCACCAACACTGTCTGGAAGGCTGGCATGTATGAATAATGGTGCATTATTCTTTTATCAACTATTTCAACACTTGTAATCTGATTCATGATGATCAGTTTGGCTCTATGATTGATAAATGGCTACAAGCAGTTGATAAAGGAGAAATGGATGGCACTATTGTGGTCGATTTTTCTAAAGCTTTTGATCTTGTAGACCATAAAAATGCATTTTAAAAACTGACATTCTACCAATGTAATGAAAACTCCCTAAACTGATTTACTTCTTACTTAACTGATAGAGTGCAAAAAGTATCTTTAAATGGTCCCCTTTCTGAAATAAAAAATACTGTGGATTACCACAAGGATCTATCCTTAGACCTTTCTTATTCATTCCATTTATTAACAACTTACCTTTTAAAATATGAAATTCAATTTCTTCCACTGACCTTTATGCAAATGATACCACACTATCCAAGTCAGGTAAAATTAAAACTGGACATAAAAATAACTTGCAAGATGATCTTAACAGGCTTGAAAATTGGTACTAGGAAAACAGTATGATTATAAATACAGAAAAAAACCCAGGTCATACTAGCTACAACAAAACAACAAGAGTAAGGCTAGATAGTGACAAACTCCAAATTTCTGTTTGACAATGTTAGCCATAATATGACTTCTCATGACAAAATTCTTGGTGTATTTGTAGACAACAATCCAACCTGGTCTATTCACATTAAACATGTTTCAAAAAAGGTTAATACTTATCTTTGGCTACTTAAGATCATCAGAACGTTCATTCCTTTTTCAGTATAGGGTCACATTTTATAGAAGTTAAATTCAGTCATATTTGGACTATTGTAATGAAATTTGGGGTACATATAATTCCTCCAATTCAAACATAACAAAACTTTCAAGACTCCAAAATGCCATTTAATTTTAGAGCAATGTATAGACAATTTTGAGGACAATTAATTGTATAACATTTTTACAAATATATGAAAGAATATTCTTTAGGAAGGCTAAGTTCATGTATACAGTGTGCAGAAAAGTCATTCTGGTCTATCTAAGCAATATCTTTCAACAAAGAGATGCTGATGGTAATCCAAATTTAAGGTCTGTTGGAAATAAAAATTTCATTATACCAAAGAATTAGAAGAAATTGTTTAAAAAGAACTTTCAATATACTGATCCACTGGTATGGAACACCATCCCCAGTGACATAAGGCAGGCTCCTGGCATTTCTTCTTTTCATAATAAATGTCTTAAATGGATGAGATCTTAAGACGGTCAAACAGTTCTAATATAAATACCTCATGTTTTTCTTTGCTTATAGATCTTTTTCACATATGAATTTTTTTAATACAATATTTTATATTTTTGTGCTCACCGATACTTGTGCACGTGCTACAGGCTTTAAACTTTGTTTGATTTTCAGAATAACTCAGTTCTTTAGTGTTAAGCTAAATTTTGTCACATTGTGCTGTATATACTTTTTATATCGTAAATAACTGAAGGCCTTGTGGTAGATTAGTTCCAGTACTAACAAAATTACCTTCTCTAAATAGTCATTATTTTTATTATTATTATTATTATTATTATTATTATTATTATTCAATACCATTGTCAGAAATACCACTACCCCAGTAAATATTAAACGCAAAATCCTATATATACGTTCTAGCCATTTCGGTTCTACATTGCATACCAAAATAAACATGCTTACTCACCAGCTCAGAACTTGAAATCCAACGAAATCATAAACTGACCAGAGTATTATACCCCTAAAACCACGTGATCGACTAACCAGGGCCAACAACAAAGAGGGTGTCCCATTGTTACGAGAAACAAAAATGTACATTTACTCATATGCGCGTGAAGCACGAGATGTATGAGCAAAATTCTTGTCACCTTAGGGTGCAATTGTTTATTCTTCTGTTTGAATCAGTTTCCCCCTTTGGACTAGGAACCATTTGTTTACCATCTGTTTCTCTTTTTTTTTTTTTTTTTTTTAAATAGAGCTAACTTCAATCAATAACGGCTTTTATTTTGACGTGTAGGTTCCAAATAGATCTGACGAATGAAAAAAACACCTCGAATGCATTACAACAAAATAAAATGTTCATTGAAGTTCTCCTGTGCTCAAGTTATCCAAATGGTTCATGTACGAGTTCTTAACTACGACAAAGTCACAAACAAACAAAGAAAAGGACGCATGCAAATGTATCAAAAAGTATGTAGTCAACAAGAATTTACAATACGAGATGCACCAAAACTGTCTCTTTAATTATACCCAGAAATATCAAGCGACCAACTAGCTGAGATCATATGATCATCAGAGTTGCAGAATCAAGACGAATAATATAATAATGTCTTGTTGTGAAAATAATATATATTTAATGGATAAAATAAACACATTGCTCTATGGATGTATTCAATCACCTTGTAGTCAAAAAAAAAAAAATTGTTTCGTTATAAGTTTGTTCTTTTCTTGTGTTTAAGGGTATGCTCGCCTATAAGTCGAACCCAACTGCAAACTACATCGACCTAGATCTGCTGTCAGATAATGCGCCAGCAGATCTGGGTCTATGCAGTTTGTTAGGAATAATCAGTAGAACACACAATGCAGACCCTGGTCTCCCGTTACATTATGTGATGACAGATCAGGGTCAATTGGACCCATCTTATACGCCAGTACAGACGGTATATACTATCTGTCCCTTCATACAATCAGGTAAAACAGGATTTTCTTCAAACAAGGTTTCTAATACTTTTTTGTCCTTCGAATAGAAGGCAAGAAGAAACCTTGTACTTTCTCTGAAATCTTTGACGATAAAATCATACTTTTTGACAATTGAAACCTACCGCCACTCCCCCCCCCCCATCTGTCTGCCACACCTAAGAACTGACCAATCACATGTCATCAATGATTGCTTATCAGACCTAATTAACTGCGAGCACCTTAGACAGCTAGACAACTGACCATGTTTTAGTTGAATTAAATAGTAATTTTTTAACATAAGTATCTTACAAAAATTAAAGGCCGAATTTTACAAAATTCATAGGTTGTAATCATTTTCATATATAAAAGAAGATATTTTTAAAGACTTAGATGAAGCAGCCGAATTAGACGTGAGGCTTTTTTGGAAGTTGTACAACAGACAACGTAACAAGAGCAAATATTCCAAATGTTGTTTTGAATTAAAATATGACGGTGAATTAGCGACTGCTCCGGATGAAATATCTCGACTGTTTGCTAAATATTTTACTAAATTGTACACTCAATCTAGAGACATATTTGTAAATCATGAACTAACGGACGAGTTCTGTATTGATGATCCTATCTTTAAAGTAAAATTTAGCTTTCAAGAAATAGCCTCTGTCATAAAACAGCTAAAACTTAGGAAAGCCCCGGGCATTGATGGTATTCAAAATGAGCATTTACGCTACGGGGAAAGAAGACTGAGAGAATTCATTACAATGCTTTTCAACGGGGTAATAGAAAAGTGTTACATACCGTGTGACTGGAAAGTAGGGTTAATTGTGCCCATACTTAAAGGAGGAGGGAAATCTAAAACGGACCCTGACAATTACAGAGCTATTTCCCTGCTGCATGTATTATATAAACTATTTGAAAAGTGCTTATTCAATAGATTAACTGCATGGTGTAATAGCACTATATATAATTTCCCTAATACTGAACAACAGGGTTTTCAAAAGGGACTGAGTAGTATAACAGCATCTTTCAATCTACACGAAGCTGTTTTTTTCACTTTAGAACTAGGATCAAGAGTGTTTGCTGCTTTCTTAGATATTAAAAAGGCGTTTGACACTGTGAATCACGACGGACTTTTTCTAAAACTCAGAAATCTGGGCATTCAAGGAGAGATTTTACATGTATTAAATAAATCATACACAAATATTCAAAGCATTGTCCTGATGAACGAGTCAAAATCCGAACCTTTTCCAATAGAACGGGGTATTCGACAGGGAGGTGTTTTATCAACATTTTTATATCTTGTTTGTATTAATAACCTTTTACAAGAATTACATCAGTCAAAATTAGGGCTACTTGTTGGGTCCACTCCGTCTGGAAATCCAGCATTAGCCGATGATATAACTCTGCTCGCAAACACACCAATCCATTTGCAAAAAATGCTTGATATATGTAACAGATACTCACTAACATGGAACTTCACCTTCAACGTTAGTAAAAGCTGTGTATTAGTTTTTAATCAGAATAAGCAAACAACATGTGAGAAGTTTAACTGGAAAATAGGCAATCATACTATACCTATTTTAAGTGAAACCGAGCATGTTGGAATTCCTGTGTGTTCCAATATGAAATGCTTGACTAAAGTAGACAGATCTTGTACTAAAGGCAGAAAATCATTTTATTCTCTTGTAGGGGTTGACACAAATGAAGCTAGATCCAATCCTCTTACCTACGTCAGCTTGTACCAAAAAATTTTGATACCATCAGCCCTTTATGGTTGTGAAGTTTGGTCGAATATCAGACTCAAAGACTTGAGAAAGCTTGATGTCTCTCAGCATCATTGTACCAAAATTCTGCAAGGCTTTCCTCAAAACACGCGGTCAGGAATGAGCGAAAGTTTACTGGGGATAAAGAGAATTATATCAGAAATTGATAAAAGGAAACTGAACTTTCTTGGTAAATTATGCCATCTTCCAGAAAATGTAACAACTAAAAGAATATTTTTATTCAGACTATATCTATATCTTTCTAGAAAAGATGTTACAGAACAAAAAGGCTTTATTCCAGATATATGTAGCATTTTGCAGAAATATAATATTTATGAATTTATTGAAATTTTTGTCAGAGACAAAATATTTCCAGGAAAAATACAGTGTAAAAAAATTATAAAACATGCTACTCACAAATATGAAAACGAGCGCTTTACAAACTTGTGCCATACTGACATTTCCTACAAAAGATTAAAAAATGTTCGTACTTCTATAAAACCCTCAATTTTATGGCAAACTCCAGAAACAACAAGAGAGTTACAGTTAATTACATCCCTTGCAAATGTTCTGATAACTGTTCCAAATAATACTATGCAAGTTTGTAAACACTGAAGTTACTCTTACACAGATGTAATAATCCATGCATTTATATCCTGTCAGAGCACTGTGCGACAACGAGACATATTTTGGACACATATTATAAATAACTTTGACATTCGTCTTGGCGTGTGCCTTCATAATATATCAGATGAAGAATTTATTCAACATCTCCTTGGTAGAGAATTTCCCAACGGTATCGGCCTAGACGAGTCTGAAATACTGAGAAATTTTATAATGTCTGCCTCAGTATTCTCTGCAACTGTAATTCATGGATTCTTTTCATGGTAATAAGATCGATTTTCAGATTATCAAGATTTGGAATTATGTGATCGTTGAAATCTTGATAATCATGTCTTCATGCATGCTTATATATATATATATATATATATATATATATATATATATATATATATATATATATATTACATATACAATATTATTTTCTGTAAAATAATGATGATGTGTACAATAATTAAGCATTGAAGGATTGCGCAAGAGTGCACCATACTTTTGATAAGTATAGTGTCCTCATATAAGAATCCTCATAGGGAAAATTCACAGATTCCTCTCATGTATACCTCTGTTAATTGTATATAACTAATTCAATTCATTTAAATATTGTTTCATTGTTTTCTTTCTCATTTGTCTGCATCCTTATCTCTGAAAAGAGGAAATAAAGATTGATGATGATGATGATGATGATTGTTGGCGATTCTGTGACCAACTAGTCCAAATTTGTAATAAAGGGAAACAACTCGGTTCACTCTGTTCACGCTACCACATAATCTGCTATATTGCAGCTATTATTTTGTAATACACGTTATATAACCAACTTTACACGTATGTTAAAAGTTGTGCACAATTGTACAAAGAAAAAAACTGAAATTATTATAGGTTTAAAAAAATATTTCGTGTTACGTAGTACAGAAAAGTCATCATTATCAGGTGAATCAATGAACGAATACAGTTTATTGCATAAAGTCAATAACCAAACCATGGCAAGTACATAATATAATACATGAATTCGGAAGGTGGCACAGAAGAAAAAAAAAACAAAAAAATAAAACTTGGGTGGTATCTATATACATTATTACAGCTGCATATCTGCCTTATCCATCTGGGAGAAGACTTTATTCGTTTAGTCCACGTGCACCTTCTATATATATATATATATATATATATATATATATATATATATAAATATATATATATATATATATATATATATATATATATATATATATATATATATATATATATATGTGTGTGTGTGTGTGTGTGTGTGTGTGTGTGTGTGTCTGTGTGTGTGTCTGTATGTGTGTGTGATTTTTTTTTAAAAAATCCTATATAAATCTACAACATAAAATCTATGCAAAGAATTTTTTTAAAACTAGTTTCTTGGTTCATAGCCTATAAACGAATCTTAGCATTATCTACTATATTTCCAGCCCTTTAAATTAACATAATTTGTGACCTGTTTGTATTTACTTTTAAACGCCATTTATACCAATAGTTACCAGTAGTTTCCAAGAGTATCCAAAACAAATTTGGAAACCTTTTATTTCGGAAACAAAATTACTATATCATCTGCATAAAAAATCAAAAAATCAAAAACAACTGCAACGTAATTAAATCTATCCACGAACCTCATTTTCTGAAAATTTCACTTCAAAATCGTTATTAAACATAACAAATAAAAGCGGTGTTAAACAGTCATCTTACCGTACCCCAGCTGCACGCATACAGAGAATGCATACGTAGAATGCATAATATTATAAATATTTCCTCTAATCGCTAACTTCAGTAGTTTGTACCATAATAAGAAATATCTGCATCGAACACAGATCAAAATTATCTTCACGAATATAGTCCAATAAATCTGTAATACAAGCATTCAATTCACTGCAAGCATCAAAAGGGCATCACTGTATATGGTTTTAGTACATAATAATTTATCAGTGATTAAATGAATACCATTTCATTAGGATATGTACAAATTGGAGAGCTCGCTGCCGAAGCAAATACACTTACCATAATATCTCCTTTGTATTCAGCAGTGATCAATAGTTAAGCACAAAAATACTAACCAGTGGGTAAAACGGAATTCAGCCTTAAAAATATTCAAGAACCCTTTTTGGGGATATATCTTCTAATATGTGATATATGTATGAATATACAGATAAATGTTAAATATCAGGATTATGTTCTATATATTAACTCGCCATCTTCGTACATTAATTCACAACGGGGCTCGTTATCCGATAATTTACTGATGAACCAGGCATCCCTATTTTTTTCCGGTTAATCATTTTTCAGGAAACAATATTGCATCAATACCATCTGGATTCACCTCATTGGACATTACTTCGGGGGAAGCCGCAGTAGTTCACTTAATAGAGCATCATGCTTTTAATCCTAGAGTTGTGGTTCTATACCCGCCTGGCCAGCCCGGTTTAGCTGTCTAAGTGTGGTCTTGGGAAAGGCGCTTAGTTCCCATTTTCTCGACATAATATAAGAATAATGTGTTGAAAATGCCGCCAAACACCACCAAGCCATGAATAATTAGATTGGTTTTATTATACAGCTCCTGGATGTATTTATAAATTTCCTCTTTTAATATACTTAATGAAAGAATCTTTTTTAAAAGCCATTTTAGCTTTGAATGCACCAGTTAAAATTTTTAAATTCTAAATTAATAAATCTTTTGTCGCAAGTTTATCATTATGTCAAATTCGTCAATACTACTCAGTAACACACCAATATTAATAACCAGATCTCTGTCAAAATATTCTGTTGTAGCCCATTTTATAGTTATATTCCAGCAGTAACCTTATCTTTGACAGTTGGTAATGTCTGAACATTTAACATTTTCATTTCGTTCTTTAAATCACTAATATACAACTTATATTTGTTCTTATTCTGTTTATCACAATTTTATTCACATTTATTTTGTTTTTATTGTCTTTGAATTTTGGGGTATTGTTGCTAAACATTCACTTTTCTGCAGTTCTGGCAAAGTTTTAGCATACATCTTGTTGTTGAAGTTAGTATTACTGGTACTACAACCATTCATGGAGATCTTTTAATTTTACTCTGTAACGCAACTGCTTCCGAGTTTCTCACGTGTTCAACAGGTGGCAAATATTGTTGAATGTCTGGTATTTGATCAGTTCTTTCTCTTCCGATTTGTGTTGTTTGCATCAGATATCGCGTTGAACCTATATTTAAAGCAGTTCTGTGCATCTAAACTCATTTTTCTCTTCTGTTGTTATCAGTCTGTTTTTGAAACTCTTGAATTATGTTTTCTCTCTCATTACCATTCTGTTCAATACATGTTAATTTATTGTCTACATCTTTTTTGTATGTTTTGATACCATGCATTGCATTGACTCTAGACCAGTGGTTCACAACCTTTTTGAGTATGAGGACCCCTTTGTAACCTCAAAAAATTGCACGGACCCCCACATGCTAATAGTTGTACTTTTAGGCTGTGGCGGGGATAAATATTTATCAGCTTGGCGCGCTAAATTCGAACATGATTTGCTCGCAACGGCGGGGATAACAGGACAGCAAGAGCTGACTGGAGGAGCAATACTCGCTGCGAAGCTATATGAATTCGCAAACCCCTTGGAATAACCACGCGTCCCCCCAGGGCCCACAGGTTGGGCACCACTGCTCTAGACTATTACGTATTTAAACATCAATACATTTCATTGTAAACTCTCTGTTAGATGTATCGGATTTAGGTACAGAATGCGTAATGCAGTTGTTATTCAAGTTTAAGTCATTGTCAATTGACTGACCAAGTGTTACATCTTTCTCATCTGAACTGAAACCAAAGTCACGAAAACCTATTTGATGTCTGTTGCTTATTTAATTATCACCAATTTGCATACATCATCACAATTATTGAAGATAACACTTTTACTCCCGTTTCTTTTACTCTTCTAATAGTTTCTTTCCTTTTCTATTTATTTCGACTTTGCTTACGAATACCTTTAGTGTACTTTTCTTTTGCAACGTTCATCAAATGAATTGACTTTTATCATCGGGCCTCAATTACATTTAAACCTTTCATCATAAATGATTTCAGATAATGTAATTGTAATATCCATGACCATGTATGTGATGTTGAAGCAGTTCTTACATCCTTTGTATTTTGTTCAACGTTTTTCCAACTTTTCAGGAACATGAAACTTGCCACAATTATTCCTGAGATGTCACTAATAAAATGTACAGTTTGAACAGTTCAGGTTCACAGAGGTCAAAGGTTAAAGTGTACAAAGTTTATTTATTCTTCTAACACCAGTATATGGAAGAAAGCGAATCTGCTTTATCATCATTATTTTCCTTAATTTTATTGCAAGCGAATGAAAAGAAACATTTTTGCTATATTTTTCTTTCACTTAATACAACAGTTTTAAATTTAAGTTGACTTTACTCCTCTGTTCTAAGACTTCTAATTTCCCCATAATTGAGTTCATTGCACACAAAATACTGCCACAAGGCATATTGTGTAAGCAAGAGCAAAACAGGCATAATTATCTTATTTTCATGCATAACATCAATGTTAATATATAATTTTGTTGACAAAAGTATACATGATTATATGGGAAAGAGAAAAACAATTGCACACATTTTCATATTTGTCATAAAGACCACTTATCTGCATTATTATTATATGATTTAATTTTGGCTGTAGAGCTGAAACATTTAAGTCGCAAGCATCTAAACAGTCCTTTTGAATAATTCTCATGTATTTTTTCCACAGAACAGTATTCATTAGTAGCAGAGTCCCACACAAGCCCAGCCCCCACTCCCACCCCCATGATGAAAAGTGAGCTATTTTCAAAATACACCTTGCATTTTCTCAACAATAGCAACCAATGTTTTGGTAAAAGACAGGAACATGAAACTTGCCACAATTATTCCTGAGATGTCACTAATAAGATGTACAGTTTGAACAGGGATGGAAGAGTTCAGGTTCACAGAGGTCATAGGTCAAAGGGTACAAAGTTTGCTAATTCTTCTAACACTAGTATATGGAAGAAAACGAATCTGCTTAATTATCATTTTTTTCCGCAATTTTATTACAAGCGAATGAAAAGAAACATTTTTGCTATATTTTTCTTTGACTTAATACAACAGTTTTAAATTTAAGTTGACTTTACTCCTCTGTTCTAAGACTCCTAATTTCCCCATAATTGAGGTTATTGCACACAAAATACTGCCACAAGGCATATTGTTAGCAAGAGCAAAACAGGCATAATTATCTTATTTTCATGCATAACATCAATGTTAATATACCATTTTGTTGAGAAAAGCATACATGATTATATGAGAAAGAGAAAAGCAATTGCACAAACTTTCATATTTGTCTTAAGGAGACACTCTCCATTTTCGTACTTTGCATAGGGTTTGATTTTTAAAGAAAAAGAATTACCCAGGTTTTCCTCACTGGTTGTCCTGGCTATTTAAAAAAGATCTTGTATATCTTAGGTATTGTTAAAAGAACTTTGAATTCCCTTTATTTTGGTGTATGATTGATGGGTGAAATTTGGGTTATAGAGTATACAGCTTGGTCTTACGTAAGATGTGCACCTCTCAAAAAACTGCTAGCTCCGCTTGGTCATTTTCACTTCCTGGACTTCAAAGGTAAATAAATAAAAATAAAAAAAAAAAAAGAGCAGATAACTTTTTTTACTTTTTTTTATATATATTTTATAATTCATTCATTTTACTTTCAGAGGCTGGTGTTACCTACTCTGGCAACATTTGTTTCCCTATTTTAATAACTGCTGAAAATAGTGTATTTTTTGACTAATTCAGGCTGATTTTTAGAGTACTTTGGAGCTGCCATTTTTGTCTGTTGTGTGCTTAGATCATGTCCAATTTCCACAAGTACAATATGTAAAGAAATTTCAGCGACAGTACATGAAAGTAGCATAGAGGTATGCCAACAATCTCTCCATTGTGCATGTTGCAAACGCAAACAACTTCATCTTACACCTGTCACTCTCTCAGAAGCACGTATTATCTGTAGAGCGCCCCCCTTAATGGTAAAGCCAG
This sequence comes from Margaritifera margaritifera, assembly GCA_029931535.1. NCBI lineage: Eukaryota > Metazoa > Mollusca > Bivalvia > Unionida > Margaritiferidae > Margaritifera > Margaritifera margaritifera. The sequence goes on along the minus strand of JAQPZY010001423.1, from coordinate 2,733,290 downwards.
CTATTATTGCGAATAATATCCAGGATGGTTGTCTGGAAGCTGACTATATTCATGCGCATTACATTAGAATGTATGACAAAAGCGGTTAAGCTTAGAAGTGGGACTAAACTTAGCTAAAAGGTTGGGTTTTAACTTTAACATTATTTATGATAACGGTTCGATACGTAACAACGATGATGATAAAAATGCATTTTAAAACCTATTTTAGTAATGTAAATATACATCCTATCAACAGAGATATCCATAGTATACGTGATGTCACCGGAAGGTTGCACCGCGTATATATATCAAAATCGTAAAATGTAAAAATCTACGAATCCGTTCTTGGTTTTAAAGTAAGGTTTAGCCTTATTACTATCTCATTCATAATTCTGAAATAGCTAATACGCTTTTCTTTTAACATAAATAGTAAGGATTATTGTTTTATTCTTTTGGTGACCCCAGATATATCCTCTTGGTGACCGCTGTCGCCCAAAGGTTGCTTGTGTGTCGCCGAATTGTAGCATATCTGCATATATATATATATATATATATATATATATATATATATATATATATATATATATATATATATATATATATATATATATATATATAATACTGTCAGACATGAAAAGGCGTCCTTTCATTTTGAAAACTTTTTTTCGAGTGGCACATTTTTGCAGGGGAGTTTCAAATTGAAAAATAATGCTTATATTTTTAGAGGTAAAGTCTGCTTTCTGCTTATAGTTGACTACGCAGACTGCGTGGTTTGTGAGGGTTGTAAATAAATACCACATTTTATAAAATGGAATTATTATTACTTAAAAGTTATGCTCACATGAGTGGTAATTGCACCCCATCAGTATGATATCTTGGTTTGGGTGTGTAGTTATTGTACCCCATCGTTGTGATATCCTGGTTTGGGTGCGTGGTAATTGTACCCCATCGTTATGATATCTTGGTTTGGGTGTGTGGTAATTGTACCCCATCGTTGTGATACCCTGGTTTGGATGTGTGATAATCGTACCCCATCGTTGTGATATCCTGATTTGGGTGTGTGGTAATTGTACCCTATCGTTGTGATATCCTGGCTGGATCTGCTCGTTGTTCTGCCACCTCTCCTTTCTTACTTATCGAAAACTGAATGCATATAAGCCCTAAATATTTTGCTAAAATAAAGTTATAACTCGTGTGAAAGTAGTATCTGTGTCAGTGGTCAATGAATAATCTCTCCGACGGCTCAAGAATTGATCCATTATTATTACCGCAACCATTATGTTGGTGGTTTTACATTTCATTTTAACCAACGCTCAAATTATAGTCACATGCAGGCTATGTGAGGAAGCACGTATATGGCCATGATTTAATACACCTCTTTGCAAAAAGCTACTCTTCCATTTTGAAAAACAGTTTGCGTGCGGTACGAGCCAAGGGAAAACGCTCATATATCTTAATTATTACAGTCTACATTTACTTCACATTGTTGGGCATAATAGTTTAACAACTTGGTCATAGTGCAAGGCAATGTCAGCATTCTAGCACAGAACCCTGGATGATAAACTTTGATAAAAAAAAATGTGACGCTCAAAAAAATACCCTCTCTCAATCGATTGTAAACACGAAATTTTCAAACTAATAAAAAGTAAAGAAAAGAAAAAAAAGCTACACTTCTCAATCATGGATGTTTCACCAGATTTAGAAAAATTTTGAGGTAAGAAAATTTATTCTGAGTTGCATCACTAGTTACCGAGGAAGTGGAGTTTTGAAAATTGAGTAAATCTCCAAGGTTAATCATTAATTTTTGAAAGTGTATTTTATGACACAGAACTGTATTAATGCACTGTTAAGTGATATGGCTGTGACAGATAACAGATGACTACTTGAGTCATTGACATGGATTAAAAAAAAGATAATTAAAATAAAGCTCTTAGGAACGCACCTATGCAGGAAAGTGAAAGCAATTTGTGAAGTAAAGTCTATTATTAGACATTGCAATATATATATATATATATATATATATATATATATATATATATATATATATATATATATATATATATATATATATATATATGTCACTCTGGGTGTCTATGGGAATCAACATTACGCCGTAGGTTTACATTAGCCGTCACTCTGAGTGTCTACATTAACATTGTGCGTCACTCTGGGTGTGTACGGGAATTTACCATTATTGACACACTGAGTGTCTACGGGAAATGAACAATACATTATAGACTATTTCCATGTTGAATAATTTTTGGGTGTCTACGGGAAATTAACATTAGGCGACACTATGGGTCTATACAGGAAATTAAGATTGTTGGTCACTGGGTGTCTACGGGAAATTAACATTGTGGGCTACTCTGGGTCTCTACAGGAATTTGACACTGGGGGACACTCTGGGTGTTTACGGAGAATCAACATTACGTTATAGTCCATTTCCATGTTAAAAATGTTCTAGGACTCTACGGGAAATGTACTGTTGACATTTTTAGATTCTATCCATCACATCTTTCTATCTTTCACCCGATCCAGGAGGTGTTGCACTCTGTACAACAGACTCATAGTAGTGGTAAGGTTACTGACTTTACAGTGCTGACTAGCCATTCTTCTTTTACATAGGATTGACGATGAATGACAAGACTGGCAAACTCACCGCTCTATCCTTTAAGTATGGCTGTGAAGGAAAACATCTCTCCGATTCGGTACACAGACGTGAAGGAAAACATATGTAGATATATTACATTATACAAGTCGAGAGAAATCGCGCAGTCCTAAACTATTCTTCTGATTTGTTACATAGGTTTAACATTGGGCAAGGGTTAGGGAGTGTTTATGCACACACACTGTACCTACATACACACTACCACACTGAGGTAGAAATGGTTTTTAAGTTTTTGTTTTCTGTGTGCTGAAGACTAAGACATACGCAAACATACAAACAGATATTAGCAATGATTTGACCAATTTCACTTTTCTAAGAGATATGAATGGCCCTGAAAACAACGATATCCAGGACGATTAGGTTTCATCATAGACCCCACGACGCAACAAGGACGCCTCTTTTTAAAAGTGAACCTCAAATCACTTGTCTCCTTTGCTTTTTTATTATATATTTTCATTTCCCCTCACAGGACTTCTTCCATGAGGTCTTGCGCCATCTTTATAAAAATGTGAAATCTTATTCTGGAATATTTGGAAAAGTATTCTCCTTTGACAACGAGTGACTCCTCAGAGACCAGAACCATCGAACTATGAATAACCAATTTTGTCTTTCCCAACGACACCTTATGGTGTTTCACAGCCAAATCACCTCCATCCATACAATTGGATCAGGAAGGTGTTACGGAATTATGTATTATTTCGTTTTTTAAATAATAGTATAGGTATATGATCTCTGCATAATAGTCTAACAGCTGTCGTCTTGCAGAAAGTACATATACGGTATTTCAATGTGACTGAGTACATTGGATTTGGGAAATATTGTCGCTTGTAACATTAGTATATCACGTTGTTTAGGGGGTGGGTTGAACTTCTGACCTAGATTCTATGATTCATTTAAGAGTCAAAACTTTATTGACTGGTAAAAACGTTAGTGCATAGGTACTTTAGTGGTGTCACGCATAACCTAGTTTCTGATTGGTTCGGAGAAGGTTGTTTTCTAGAAGGATTACATTAGTTTTCCTTATTCTGTTCTGCGCAGTCAGAAGCTATATATATATATATATATATATATATATATATATATATATATATATATATATATATATATATATATATATATATATATATATGATGTATTGCTGTGTTTAGGCATTAGTTCATAGTTCGTTCAGCCTGAGAGGTCATAAAACGAGAGTGGTACATTTTGTGTGTGGATATTCTACTTCAGTGATATATATATATATATATATATATATATATATATATATATATATATATATATATATATATATATATATATATATATATATATACAGTACATTTCTTATTTAGTACTGTTTCTTAAACTTTAATAATTATACAGCTCCGTGGAATTATTGGAAACATTTCTATAACTTGTAATATTCCATATTCACAAGGACTATTTGGAATTTATAACACTTGGATGTAACTGATTCTTATTAGTACATCAGTACAGTGAAGGTTTCATTCGGAACCTACATCATTCGGAATATTTGGATTAACTTCCGGATAAGTGAACTTTAGAACAATAAAGGACTTTTAAGGATATTCTATACTGTAAGTTATTTTTAATTCTTTCACTTTGATTGTTTGTTGAAATATTTTAATATTTTAGGAAATTAAATATTTGTATTTTAAATCTTGAAAGCTTGTTTGACTCTTTTTTTTTTGTTACATTTACCCCTAGTCGTAACAAAGCTCATTGGAAAGTTGCTTTGGTGGAAATCATTCATCGTTTTCAAGTCATCAATATCAACGAAAGCCATAACACTTTCGTCGTCGATATTCTCAAGGATATTCTCAAGGAACAAGTCCAAGAACAGTTGGACAAAAATGATCCTGGCTGTTATGAATTCAAATGCCATCACTAACCAATCCTCAATTGAATTTATGGACCATATGAATTCATACAGGATCTTATTTCAGTGCTCAACATCTCGTTGAAACGATTTTAGCTATTTTCAACAACCAGTTTGGCAAAGCACTGGAGAAAACTCGCCGAAGTGTACGGATCGAATACCATGCCGTTTCTCGTCGTCTTAAAATGTGTTTTGCTGACGGCAAAAACACTGTCCATTGCGTTTTCTCCCGGTTTGTTTGCTATTCTGTGTGGTTACACCTCTCTCGCTCATATGAAAGACATTCACAACAACGATCGATTCTAGAAATATTTTCGCTACCCTATCGAATAAACGAAGGACTAAATTTTATGTTTGTATATTCTGATTTCGTCGAGTACAACGTCGTGGGAAACACAGTTCCTTTGTGTCATTCCTTTCAAAGTGGATTCTGCCATAGTTGCTTACGATGGAGGAGGAAACACGAGAATTTGTACATCCTCATTATCTTCCTGTCAGTAAATCGTATTTTGAAAGTGTCAATATTAATATAAAAGGAGATCTTGGACAAACTATTATATTCTCCAAAGGAAAAGTCACCATAAAACTACATTTTCGAAAATGAATATCCAGTGAATTGTAACAGATGTATCATGTTTACCAAGGAGTCGCTCGACAAGGAGGACATGGTTTAGGAGATAGGAGCTGTTAAAATCCGCTTTTCTTATGGTAGCACCCATCTTAAACCAATGGTGACTCGAGAATTACATGCTTTAAAAGATGCAGCATTGACGTAAGGAAAATAATTTCTCCAAAACGTACTAATCGAAAAACAAAGTCCTAAACAAGCTTTCATGACAGCAAGAAAAATATGTTGCTTCAAAAGTGGAAAAGACCTAGAGCGCCCAGACAAACGTATAAATTGGCTTCACACTTCTGGCCAAGGCATTACTTCTTCCTCTACGCCACAGCAAGTACAACGCAGAAAGAGACGTCGAAAACCCTTCAGACCTCATTGACACGTAAAGAAAAAGAATAAGAAATGGAGAACAGTGTTTTTCTGGTCACTAATTGATTAAGGAAAATGATGCACCGAAGATCTTGCGAATGTTATAAGTCCTAACTCAATATGTTTACCATGCCATCGACAATGATGACGATACAAGCATCCCAGTCGGTACAATTTCATCCCGTGTCCTCGTTGACCACTTCAGCGCATATCGAATTTGAAATCAAAGGACAAACCGAAGATTACATCTATCTGTTGTACCTGAAAGTCAACGTTCTCAAAACAGACAACACCAATCCAGGGGAAGATGCTAGAGTAGCTCCCGTCAACAATTTCATGTCTTCGTTGTTCAGTGAAGTGGATTTGTACTTGAATAACGAACTAGTCAGCAGCAGCATAGACACTTACCCTTACCGAGCTTACATGGAGGGAGCAACTTTGAGAAGGATATGTAGCTGCTGTGGTTAACGGCATGGTGGTAGCTTCTACTACTTTTTATAGTCGGTGACTTGTGAAGCTGCAATCCAAGAATCGAAACTGGGTGGATATCCTTTCCAACGAACATTCACTTCTTGAAGTCGCCGTTTCTCGACCTTATTTGTTTTTCTAACGAGAATGCTTTAGATATCGTACACGTCTTCTTCTTGCTTTATCACTCGTTGTAACTCGGGCAAGTAAAATATACCTTTGAACAATTCTCCGTTTATATCTTCCAATTTATATAAAGGAGGATCACGTCCACGCACTTGTCCAGTGACACGAAACAAATTTGTCGTCCTGTTGGGTTAATAACCTTTCTCAAAAGTGAGTTTTAGTTTTCCAATGCGAACTCAATCTCCGGTGTTTAACACTTCTTTCTTTTTCTGGTTTCTAACGTTCCAAACAATCGGTCAAACACCATCACTTCATTTTGAGGTGTCACTTCTTCTAGTGCACATCCGATGCTACGGTTGATTGTAAGCTTTGATTAAACGTGGTAAAACGTCGATGTATTTGAGAGTATGTTGATGTGTACAATATTTCCACATACGTTGTTTCAAAATTATTTTAAAACTTTCCACGACGCTAGCTTTTATTAGCATTTGCAGTGGTGACAAAATGAATGTGTCTTTTTTCATCTTTTTTAAAAACAGTTTGGTTCAGAAATTTGGTGTATTTGTCTGTTTTCCATCGTAGAGGCTGTTGTCCACTTTGTTTTAAGAGCAGTTTTAAAGCTCGCACTAACTCTAAACTTGTTTTAGAAGTGATATGAACTACTCAATCTCATTTTGAAAACACGTTGATGACCCAAAACAAATATTTGTAACATCGACTGACGACGCTACGTAACTAACTTTGTCAATGAACATGAACAGCTGCCTCAATACATACAAGTGATAAGTAACTGTTACCTCCACAATGGTTTCATCTACAACGATATTCAGTTCTTGATGGCAAATACATTGTTATTTTAATATTTGTTATTGTGGTTGACGGATTGACTAATTAACTGATTGACCGATTGTTCTGCAATTAGACTTTAGTGTGACATAATAAGTTTCGAAATAGTCCACCGCTCTGGAGATCATATCAATTAGCTGGATTTGAACGTTCATGGCAGGAATAATACATGTATAACCCTCTCTCTCTCTCTCTCTCAGGCATGTTCAGATTTAATGTTGAAAATATGAGGCAATGTTTGTGTTTACCATATTATGTATTTTCGTGGTGACATCGTATTTTTCAAGCTGCTTTTAGCTGAATAAATTGAGCGTGCATACGACGTTGTTTCTATTGTATTTTGTAGAGTGTTTTATATCAATCTGAAAACAAAAGTACTAATATACAAAAAAGACGCCCAAAACACAACATATCTATTTTTAATTGAATTGAAGTTCCCAGCTATGGCTACAGCGCTGACGGCTCGTGTAATATCCCTGAAGTACAAGGGGTCAAAATGTTGTGTGACAGTTCATGTTTTTATAGAGTTAGTGGATGGGGATATTTTTCAAATAGTACTTACAAACAGTTTATCCATTTGTATTGTTTTGGCACTAGTAATGAAAAATATACACTTTAACGGTACTATACTCTCACGGTTCACTTTCCAAGTTACTTATATTATACATTAGGCAATTCAAAGTGCATTGTAAAGGATTTTTGTATTGGTGATTGCTACTGTATAGGGGACGCGAAGAAATTTTCAAACAGTTTTCTGATCCCCATGTTGCCTTCTGTGTAAAACCTACTAGAAAAAGACTATACGAGTAGGAATATTAATGTCTGATACATTTTTTAATAAATGTACTTTTAACTTACGGAATATAGGCTTGTCCTGTCGAACATCTTGTGCGCTTTGGCTATCATTAAAAACCTGCTTAAATTTGTAAAAGCAAATAAAACGTAACAATACCTAATTAACACCACTGTACTCCTATACAGATTGGTGTTTGGGCGTTTATATTTTGTATTGTGTTAAATAGACTTCATTTACAACAGAACTATGTATACAAGCATAATGCATGATATGTAAATTAAAGTCATCAGCTCACTAAATGAAGCAGGTATATGCGTATAAAGGCACATTTGAATGCATATATCAGTTAATAATAGCTTCCACATTTAGCTGCCAGTCTTATGAGTGCGATGATGATGACAAACATTGCTGTAATGAAATGTTTCCTTTTGGGACTGATGATCTTGATTATAAATGTCGGACTACCATCTATCTACTGAAGTTATATGCACGTAACGTCTCAGTTCGGTTGGTCGTACTTCGATGTCACTATAACAGGATCTGTCATGAGATGCATAACCATTCTCTCCTGTTTTGAACAGTAAGTATGCAAATGATGTAATAAGGTCGCGTATTGTTCACTGAATAATAAAAATATTCCATATCAAGGGCATCTTTTCAATAGCTTCACATGTGTAAAACCTCGCGGCAATCAGGGCGTTTTAACTTTCGGGTCGGATAATTATGCGAGTTCGGTACAACTCTAGAAGGAATTTGTACGTTTTTTTATAGCAGTTTCCTGTACCTATTTCGTATGACATGTCGTAGATTTATTTGCCTGTATTAGACGTGTAAAGCACGAGTGTATTTTGTTTCCCATCACTATTTACTCAGATGCATGAAATATTATTACAAATACCAGAGACCGTTGTATGCCCTAGCTTTTCTTCTTCTTGTTTAGCTAAGTTATTGGTATTTGATGCTTGGGTCTAAAGGAAGATAACAATATTTGGAAACCTGTAATTTGATAGAGCAGATCTCTCTACAAGTTTTCCACCGGGCAATCGAGGACATGGTTTCGGGTTTGTGTATCGCCAGCTTTGGAGAAAAGATACACTCCAAAATCGCGAACAAGCACCAAGCGTGTAAACGGGGACATTTCTGCAAATCATGTTTTTTACACTGTTTTGGGTTAAAATTGTCCGTAGAAGCAAGATTTTACCCTTTTTCCAACCGAGGACGTCCTCGGTTCGAGGTGTGTCCTCGGTACGTTGGTGTGTAATCTCATTAATGTCATCGATTTACACCAAATACACACACACACACACACAATCATGGAGGGATTTTAATTTTTTTTTATTTGAATAGTATCTTTTCTAAGAGATACAGGTGGCCCTGAAAAGGACCGTTGGCGTTTTTGCTGGGTTTTTTAAATAGCAAAAAACTTATAAACTTGACATCATCAGCTTTACGTGTCTTAATCCTTTTCCACTGCCAAGTCCTACTCTTGCTGCTGTTGCTGCTGCTTTGTTAGTGGTAGTAGTAACTGATGTTGCTGCTGGCGTCTCAGCATTACTATCACACCAGGGTAGGAGTGTTTATACACACGCTATACTTACATACACATATACATATACATACATATACTTACATCGTCTCAGTGGTGAACGACGATGTAGTCATAGAAGGTTTAGACGTTTTGGGTCCTGAAGATCCCTTTTTCTTCGTTAAAACTCTTACCCCAATTTGTGTTTTTACGTATAGTGTGTATATAGACACTACTACCCTTTGCTTTGGCATGGTGTGATAGTATGTTTGTGTGTATGAATGTATAAACACTGCTACCCTTTGCTTGTGTGTGTGATAGTATGTGTATATTTCATACCCTTCGTTTACATCCTATTTACCCCCATGCTGTGTGAAAGTAGATTTGATGCATGTAAGTATAGCGTGTATATAAACACTCCTACCTTTTCTTTGGATGGTAGGGTGTGTGCTGGGTTGTACGCTGTGTGTTCGGATAGTAATAAAAAAGTGGGTGCTGGATAGTAGGGTATGTGTGGGATTGTAATAAAACACTAGCTACTGGATGGTAGGGTGTGTGTTGGATTCTAATAAAAAAAAAGTGGGTGCTGGATAGTAGGGTGTGTGTTAGATAGTATCTGAAACTTTTGACTGTACATTTCCCGTACACCCCGATTTGTGTGTATGTAAGTATAGCGTGTGTATAAACACTCCTATCCTGGTGTGATAGTATGTTTGTATGTAAGAACAACATGCGTCAATAAACACTCCTACACTTATGAGATAGTATGTTGTATGTATGTAAGTACAGCGCGTGTATCAACACTAACAGCCTTTTCGTTTAATAGTATGTTTGTATGTATGTATGTAAGTATAGCGCGTCGATAAAAACTCCTACACTTTTCGTTGGATAGTAGGGTGCGTGTGGGATAGTAATCAAAAAGCGGGTGTTGGATAGTAAGGTGCCTGTTGGATTGTTATTAATAAGCGACTACTGGATAACAAATTAGGTGTTGGATGGTAGGGTGTGTACTTGGATAGTAATCAAAAAAGCGTGTTTGGATAGTATATCAAAAAGTATCTAAAAATTTTAACATTACATTTACCGTAGACCCCTACTAGTATGTATGTAAGTATAGCGTGTGTATAAACTTTCCTACCCTTTTCATTAGATAGTCGCTGGTATGTTGGATTGTAATAAAAATTGGGAGCTGGATTGTAGATGTGTGTGCTGGATAGTAGATAAACATTTTAACATTACATTTTTTCTTATGCCCCAGACTACCTCATCCAATGTTAAATTCCCGTTGTGCTTCTCCATGTTAAACATATGGACAATTTTAACATAGGATTTCCCGTTGACATTTCCATGTAAACCTATGGACTACTGTTAATTCCCAATAGACCACAAAAGTTGAAAAATGTATAAGGCACAACGGGAATTTAATATTGGAAAGCATTTCCTACTTTGCCCCAAAGTGACATTTCCATGTAAACCTTTTAACATAGGATTTCTTGTACGTACTTATAGTGGCGCATATTTAGGTCAACTCTAACAATCTTACCATGTACCTCCAACTGAGGTCAGCCACTTCTAACGATGTTGCCATTTACCCTCAATGTTAATCCTATAGACAATTTTAAGATAGGATTTCCCGTTATGGCCCCACGAGACCCACAATGTAAACATATGGGTTAATGTTAATGCCCCCTTATGCCCCCAATGTCCCCATAGTTCTATTTACATACATTTTTTAATGGTTTATTTTCAGATTTTAGACATGTAGATAAAAAGGACACATAGTTTGCATACAGACATACACACACACACATACATACATACATACATACACAGCTAGAAGAACACACACATATATTTATAAGTGTGTGTATATATATATATATATATATATATATATATATATATATATATATATATATGTAAGTATACACACACACACAGATATACACACACATATGGTGGAAATACTAAGCTAAGCATACTTTAACTATTGGAGTACTGATCAGGTAATTCAAATAATCATTCAATTTCCCATATATTTGGCTCTTAACAAAGACTTGAAAGTTTGTATTTTCTCTAAATATATTAGCAATTCAGGCGCAATAAAGCAAAGAAGAGGCTCTTTTCGTCCGAGTAACATTCAAATATAAAATTACTGAATTCATGATAGTTTTCCAAAATTCCAGGAGTTTGGTAGTGTTCTATAAAGATAAGAATGATTTTTTTTAATGTACCAAAATACAAAACCTGGTCCCCACAAATGAACCAAAATACAAAGCCTGGTCCCCATATTTAAACCTAAGCATTGGACTAAGCGGCAAACAAAGTGCATTGATGCTTGCTGCAGCGGCGTAAAATTTCGAAAAAAGTACATCCCGCATTTTCGTAAAATCTGTCAATATCACGCCTGCATTACAGTACGAAGATTCCGTTACACTGTGTAAAATCCTCATGGGGATAAGTTCTTGACTGTTGTCATCAGAAAAATTATCCCAAAATAAAGCAGGATCTTTTCCAAAGACTGTATCTGCATCCAAGACAATATACTTCTTCACATGTTTAACTATTTTATACATATAGGCTTTGAAGATAACTCTTGCTTTACTGTATGCAGATGACACGGCAAACTGCTCTGATTCAGTTATTGCAATAACAAATGGATATTTTAGGAAACTTTTGCTATAGAACTGGTACGGAAGTAAACATCAAGAAGACAATACAGTACTCTTTAGGAAACATGGTACTTTAAAGAAGACAATATAGTTACTATTTAGGAAACATAGTACTTTAAAGAAGACAATATAGTTACTATTTAGGAAACATAGTACTTTAAAGAAGACAATATAGTTACTATTTAGGAAACATAGTACTTTAAAGAAGACAATATAGTTACTATTTAGGAAACATAGTACTTTAAAGAAGACAATATAGTTACTATTTAGGAAACATAGTACTTTAAAGAATAGTTAATACGAGTGGTACCTTACTATAAATATATGGGATTGTTCTTTACATCAAAGTTGAAATGGTATATGGCTAAACAAATGTTAGTTGCACAAGCCAAAAAATCTGTGACACGTATATTTTATTTTCAAAAAAAGTTCGGGCAATTTCATGTCAGAGATATGTTCAAGATATTTGACTCGATGATTAAACCAATATTATGTTATGGTGCTTTAATATGGGGATTTCAATACTTAAAATATACAGAGGAAGTGCAGTTCCTGTAAGAGATAGCTCACTATTTCAGAGATTACAAAATGATTGGGTGGTTTTAGAGGAATGTAGTATCCCTCTTTTTACCTCATATATGGTAAGGTGCATAAACTACTGGATTAAATTTTGAGATTATCGGCTGATATATATATCCACATCAGTGCTATATTATGTTGAAAACATTAGGTAAAGTTGGTAGAGTCACATGGGCTACAAAGATTAAAGATATGCTTGTTAGCGATGATAGAGTATTAATTTCTGAGTTGACTCAGAGGGTCATAGACAAGGCATTTTAAATATGGACAGAGCATATTACTAATTCTTCAACATGTTACTACTACAGTGAATCTGAATCAGTACTGCAATGTGAGAAATATCTCTCATGCAATATACTTTTTTTTTTTTTTTAAATAATTAGTGCAACTAAGGTGTTCAAACCATAAACTCATGATTGAAAAAAAGAAGAGAATACATTGATGGAGCATACAGGTTATGTGAACTGTGAAGGAGAAGAAATATCTATGTAATAGAAGACGCATTTCATTTTGTTTGTGTTTGCCCCAATTATGATCATATTAGAAGACAATATCTAAACAATGTATATTATATACAGCCTACCGTTGAAACATTTATTGCGCTTATATTTAGCAATGATGTAGTGACACTGTCGAATTTATCACATTATTTGTATAAATCATTTATTTTGAGAGACTCTCTTTTATCTCCATCCGAATAGAATCTTGTGAAAATGTCACTATTAGGAAATAAGTGTATAAATATATCAATACTTTTCAACTTAGTTGTATTAATGTGGAGTTCTAATTGTGTATATCATAAATAGAGACCTTCATTATTGAAATAAATATTTTTTTTTATTTGGACATCCCCATACACCAAATGGTGGGAAATAGTGTGATTTTTTTAATTTTTCTTTATGATATATCTTTCATTCAAGGCCATGAGCTCATACATAATATTTATGGGTTTGTTTAAAACTCTCCATATGGTTCTGGATTTCCTTTACAGTAACACCCCCATTAAGCAGATGAAAAAAAATCAGCCAATTAGCTCTTTCGCGTGGAGAACAACAGATCTGAGCAGTGGTTCAAGTTCCCATAGGACTCCAACTTTACCACCTGGGACACAAATATGAATTGGTCCCGGCAGTCTAGACATTGTTTTATTAGGAGGTATGTGATCCAGTCAGAACGTTTGTTTACGGCATGCCAAAGTGTACATCATGCCAAAGTTCCATTGTCTTCTCCATTGTCAGATTCGTCTAGATTTTCTATCTCCGATAACAATTGTATCGACAGATCAAGCTTCAATTCCTTTTCTATCTCCGATAACAATTGTATCGACAGATCAAGCTTCAATTCCTTTTGTATCGACATATCCGGTTTCAGTTCCTTTTGTATTGACAGATTCGGTTTCTATTCCTTTTACATCGATAGATCCTGTTTTGATTCCCTTTGTACTGACGGGTCCGATTTCGATTCCTTTTGTATCGACGGATCCAGTTTTCAGAATTTCATTATACATGACAGTGCTTTGAATTCCACAGGGACGTTTACAGCTGTATCCTTCATTAAAAATAATTAGTGAGTTTCTGGAGATATGTATCAAAGTGACAACAATTGACATGAATATTAAAAACAATATGAAATGTTGATGTCCAGTAGTTTACATTCTTTCCTTAGTAATCTGAAATTTCAAACAAATTGCATTCATTGAATCATTTTGAATGACTTACATGATCAGGTCCAAATTTCGTCAACATAAATCTTCAATTTAGGACTATACTTACAGCATTTGCTTGATCAATTTTAAGTCAGACTTAAATTTTACCCAATTAGGTTTCTGGATTCTAGACTTTGGTTTAAGTCCAGACTCCAATGTTGTCGTCGATTTTAGCTGGTTAGATGCGTGGGTTCTTGTGATGTCAACCGTTCTCAAACACGGGAATTTTCGTGTTTAAAAAGTATGTATGTGGTATATACTTTCAGTATTTTAATAATTTATTATGTAATAATAACATCCTAAGAGGTTTGCTGGATACAAACGTTTGCCGGAGCATTTGACAAAGACTTGAACTCTTGCTATCAAACTCTCCCCTCGTGATCCAGCAAACGTTTGTCCACACCGAAGCGAGTAAGTTTCCAATATAGTGTAACTGTGTGAATATTTTATTCTTGTTTTCTTATGAGTCTGGATTGGTTGTTTTTATTACGATAAAAATACACATAATATAATTCATTGATAGCAATTGTATTACTAACCTCCATTCGTCTGCAACCTGCCCAGCTGTCTTTTCACATTTTAAAACATGTCCATAAAAATAAGGGAATCAAAATGTGAAAGGAATTAGATGTAAATCTGAAATGAGTGTAACCTGTTTTTGAATTAATGAAAAAACTGCATATTTTAAGAGTTGGGCCTAAACAAATATATTCATTGTGGCTGGCATTTGTCTGGTATCTGGTAATCGTCCATCTTGTCATCCAGTTAACATATAATCAAAATCTGGCAGAGTTCTAGAATTGTTTCTACATTTTAAAAACTTCTTTTCTTCAGAATAATCCAAGAAAATTAAATTAAGATACAATATCAATCTGGGATATGATTTTGTACCGTCAAATATACCATCTCATTTCAAGATACCGTATGAATCTGGGATATGATTTTGTACCGTCATATATACCATCTCATTTCAATACAATATCAGTCTGGGATATGATTTTGTACCGTCATATATACCATCTCATTTCACTACAATATCAGTCCGGGATATGATTGTGTACCGTCATTTATAACATCTGATTTCAAGATACAGTATGAATCTGGGATATTATTTTGTACCGTCATATATACCATCTCATTTGAACATTTTGAAATACGGTGTACTCAATAGTTGCAGGTTACAATGTACGGGTTCTTTTTGCTTTGTTTCATAAGTCATCGTGTTTAAAACACGCAGGTCGACGGTAGGTACAGAGGAACATGTTAAAATATAGAAAAGCGTATTTGAATAGCTGAAGCAACGCTTGATATAGAGTTAATTCATACTGTCAATGCAAAATTTCATATCAGTCCGACACAAGTTATGCTGGCATCAGGTAATAATGCAATAATGCCATACTATACCTATTTGTTTCCAAAATAAACTTCAAAGAGTTTACTGTTCGAACTGCTAAATGTTTGAAGAATTATTTAGTGTCGTGAGAATTAATCAAGATCCTAATATACAGAAATCCATTATATCTAATTCCTAATATTGTAGATAAAGAGATCACTATTCCTCAAGGAAACTAGAAAAGTAGTTTCAAAAGTTAGGTGATTATCTTCGCGCTTTTAAACTACAAGGCAAGGATTACGTTATCATGTTCGTCCGTCCGTGCATTATTGTGTTCGTGCGTTTCGTAATGTCGCACCATTCAAAGAAGAGACCTCAATCCTTGGAATTTTAAGGGGGGGTGGGAGAGGGAGGGGATATGTACATGTTAAAAATTATTCAGGAATTTCGATTCATCCGCTGGGAGAAGGGCGAGGAGCGTGCTGTGATTACGCAAAATTAAAATAGTTTCTAAGTTGTTAGTTTTACTTGCCTGTGAATGTGTGTGTGTGTGTGTTCCTACTGACCAAAGTGTCAACACACATTTGATGGGGTTTTGAATGGGACTCGTGGGAAATACCCTTTATACATACAGATGTTGCCTCAGTGTCATAGCTTGCAAACTATTGATATCCCCCACCCAATAACCATATACATATATACATTGTGCATGAAAAGATATAAAAGACACATTTGACTATGGTTTATCATACCACCCCCACCCTCCACCCCATAAACTTTATCCAAGTCGGCCTTTATAGCAGCTGGAGAGTACCCTAAAAGCGCCTGGATGTTACAGTACGCTCTTTGCTCAGTAGCAGAATTGTTCTCCTCCGACATTTGTACGTCACTGTCATTTACGTATGTTACGTCACACGCATACATCTGCAGGTGTCATTTGAAAGCATCAATCGTGCTGCATTTTATAGAAAGTTATTTTGTCTATCGGTCAACATAAAATTTCTTGACAGGTTCAAAGAAAGAAAAAAGTTGTAACAAAATATTCAGAACGTTTCAAATACTCCTCGCACGTATTCAATTGATGGAGTTCGCTTTATTTCATGCATGTGCAACTTTCTCCAGGGCGCAGACCGGGTAGCAAGTTTGAAATGTACCCGTATGATGTAAATGTAACCGGATGAAACGAGGTCATGGGCCTAATGCCGCTCGCAGGTTGCATATGCATGCTTTATTTATTACATCTGTAAAATTTGAGCACAATTAACAAACCAGTTTAGGAGAAATCAGCCTTCAGTTTTCCCAATTTTCCGACTCAGGAAGTTCGCCATATTCTCGTAGAGGGTGTTGCATTTGTGACGTGTACCCTGCACTTCCTGTTGCTTTTTTTGTTAGCGCTGTCAGGTCTATCGAATTCGACTTCATCGTCGTGAATGCGCTCGATGAATCGATGGAGAGAGTATGTAACGTGCTGTGAAGAACATATGAAGAGACAAGTTAACCATGGCAAATGACACGTTCTATCGTTGATAAATCTGTTGACCGGGTTTGTAAAATTCAATTGAACATCTTCCGCTTACTCATACAAATACAACAACAACAACAACAAATAATAATAATAATAATAATAATAATAATAATAATAATAAGAATAATAATAATATTAAGAAGAAAAAGAAACAAAAGAAGAAGAAACAAAACCAATAGCATTAATGGCATTTTTATATTGTTCATGCATATATCTTGATTATCTGATTAACCATAACTTTAATTTTATTTAGAATAGCATAGAATTAAATGAGGATTAATATAGTAATAACACAAACAATACGACGCCTCCAGGCTCACGATTGAGAAACAACATGAATTCGTCATTTCCGTCTCCAACAGATTCCAGGCTCTTGCTGACTTTGATGATGGCTCCATAGAAAAGAAGTGGGAATGAGTCAGAAGCACATTCACAGCAACCTGTGAGGAGATGCTGGGATCCCACCAGAAACCTTAAAAGTAGATGCCACAGTTACAGCGGACACCTTGATTGACCTTCTACAGGAAATATGGGACAAAGAGGAGGTGCCGCAGAAATGGAGGAAGGGCCACATTCTCAAGATTCCCAGGAAAGGAGACCTTAGCGACTGCCAGAACTGGAGAGGTATTCAACTGATTTTGGAGAGGACCAGGTCTGCCGTAGAGTTCATGCTGAGAGAGGAACAAACAGGATTTCGGGCTGGGAGGTCGTGTGGGGACCAGATAACAACAATTCGCATTATCATCGAACAGTCCCTAGAATATGTAAATTTAGGAGACTTCCGGAAAGTATTTGACATGATGGATTGAAGCACCATCTGGAAAATCCTAAGGTACTACGGCATCCCAGGGAAGAATGTCAGGAGTATCCAGTGCCTCTACAAAGACACGACATATTATATCATACACAACACAGACTTGTCTCCTTCGTTCTCTGTTGACACTCTCCTCAAGCAAGGATGCTTACTTTCACCGACCATCTTCTTACTAATGATGGACTTGGTGATGAAGATGGCAACGGACCAACCACGAGGAATACAGTGGACCTTGACTCAAAACTGGAAGATCTGGACTTTGCAGATCATATTGGACTGCTGTCACACACACTCCAGCACATGCAATTAAAGACAGAGAGCTTACATGCCGTAGCCCAAACTAGAGGCCTGGAGAACAAATTCGATAAAGACAAAATGCCTGCGAGTCAATACAAACCAGAATGTACCAATTATCTTAGAGGAACAAGTCACTGAGGATGTTGACGAGTTCACATACATTGGAAGCATTGTGAACAAGTCAGTAGGAACAGATGAGGACGTCATTGCCAGGATTGCCAATGCCACTCTCAAGCCAATCTGGAGGAATGATAACATCCACCTGAAAACAAGGCTTAGACTGTTCAACTCCATTTGTCTTTTAAAGTATGTCAAATTTCAGGTGTCAGTTAATTATACAATTACGTAATTATCTTAAGTTATCAGGTTGTATGATGCGTATCGCGATAGGTTGTTAGCGATACGATATATTTTATCGTCATGAAAATATTAATATTCCCAACACACATCGCTGTATCATGGACCATACAAACGTATACATAGATGCAGTAATGAAAATGTGAGATTCACAGGAGTGACCAATATATACCCTGGAGATCTTTCCCCACCCCATAGCCCCTGGGTCACAACTTTGAAACTACTGAAATCCCCACCAATACCCCAATGCTTTGTTTCATTGTAAGGTATTATATTTCTGTATCACCTTTTTGACTCCAAATTTCACAAATCCTCATTTCTGTAATCCCAAACACCCACCCAACTACAGTGGAAATGAAACAGATGATTCGCATTGTATATGTCTATGCTGTTATTAGTACATCGCTGCTTGGGGTGGAAAAAAACAAGGTTTATGACCCGCAATCCAAAGATTCGTGCCCCGCAGCACATTATTCATGCCGTCTGTGTGTATGGTCGATGTATGTACTAAACCAAAATAATGAGATAAAATGCTGATTTGCAAAGGTGCATTGTACCTTTGCAAATGATGCGATTAAACCTGCTGATAACAACAACGATGGGTACACCTGCTCTTTGTGTGTAACTTACAAATGAGAACGGGTGGTGAGAAACAAAAACAAATCGGTGATGTATACTAGCAATCTATTCAATATTATATTGGATTGGTATCAAGTTGGGAACACCGTATATGCTAGACGGAATGTCGGTCTTTTAAAGATTATCTGTGATACGAAGATGCGGCTGTTTTCTTCACCCGACCTTTTAGTATGGAGTTTACCGAAAGAAATTAATAGCACTTGGAACTGATGGATTGACTGAATAGTTTACTGCTTTCGTTTTGGTCAAAAGTTGAAAATCAGTCTATCTATGGAGTATGAGAGACCATCGCGATCTCTCGGGTATTTCGTAGACCGAAAATACACCAAAAATGTATGAACGGGGAGACCATTCTGGAAGAATGTCAGCAATCTATGAAGTCAGTCAGCTGCATATACTTATGTAGCAGTTGATTATTCTCGGATTGCAGGAGGTTCCGATTAATTACCGTACATATACTCGCGTATAACTTTAGTCCAAATGCAAACAACATAGATATTGATCTGCTGTCGCAGTATGCGCCGGCAGATCAGGGTCTATGTTGTTTGTGCTACTGATTAGTCCTTACAAACTGCATAGACCCAGATCTGCCGGCGCATTATGCAACGGCAGATCTGGGTCTATGCAGTTTGCAGTTGGTATCAACTTATAAGCGAGTACAGACGGTATTATTGTATGCAAGGATGACGGTCTGACGAACTTGAGGCTCATGCGATATGAACTGTTTAGAGACGGAGGGGTCAAAATGTCGAATCATGGAGAGCAAATTATGATCTTTCAGATGAACTCTTTTCAAAATTCATATTCAAAAGAGCGAAACATTCTCTTCTAAGAAGAGTTACTTTGTTTCATTTTTATGGATTTTGTTCCTTTTCTTCACAATTTTCAATATCTTGGCAACATTTTAACTGAAGTAAAGGGGCAAAGTTTTGTTTGTACTAAATTGTATGTTCGAGAGGACATATAAGCCGCTGGACTAAACAAGTGTACGTAATTTCTGGTGAATACGGTACGATGACACGCGGATTCTGTCAAAAGTATCGATTCCCGCGCTCGTAACTACATATTGACAGCGGTTCAGGTTATTCAAGGTTCCTACTCGATTTACAGTATTGTAACATTCTAGTTGTGAACCTTTGTTTACCTTATTGACGAAAACATGAGAAGAAAGAAGTTCTTATGATCTTAAAGGTAAGATTGCATTAATCATCAAATTTGTGAACTTATTACTTTATGCATATTATTGAATATATATAGAGTTAAATATACATGTGTAACTTGCAAACTTAGTGCACCGGATAAAATGCAGGCTTAGAACGGAATAATTCCAACATCGGCAAAGTTAACTGGTAGGTATTATTTATTATATTATAATTTATCATTGCGTGATTATTAGATCATTGATTATTGACTTATGTAACTCTGACTCTATTAGATTCGCTTGATAGTCTTCCACTGTCAAAAAAGTTTTACTTGGGCATAGAGAATAATTTAATGAAAAATTCCAAATATACACTTCTAGAATGACCAGCAAACACACACATACACACACATACACTGATTACATACTGGATTTACAGGATATGAATAATGGAAAACGACAAATCTCCGATTTTATGTTGCAATTGTCAAAGATAATAAGAAGAGGGTTTGCACAGTGGAAATTATAATTTTCCCAATAATAAATGAATTTGTTTCCGGATTTTAGGCAATGATTGTTTTCTTTTCTTTTTCTGGCCTTTTCGCACCATATATTGTATAAAAATTAAAAATTCAGAGATAAAAGTATAAATTATCCCATTAAACAGCAAGAACTTCGATGTATTTTCGTAGATTTATAGCTTCCACCTAAGTCCGGAATGATGGAGACAAAATATCTGGATTTTTAAGAAGGTCGTGGGGATTGAAGTTTGATGTGTTTGGGCGAGGAGTGAGGGCTGGACATTGAAGTTTGAGGTGTTGGGGTGAGGGGTGAGGGCTGGACATTGTCATTTAGAATCCTGACTAAAGTTGCCGGTTTACCCGTCCGATATTGGATTGGTATCGGAGTCTTAATCAGTCTGACAGCAGCGAACAGATTCAACGGGTTTGAAAATTGCTTTTCGGACGCACAGTGGCACCAGGAATACGAACACCCTCTTTTGAGCCATTTTAAAATCAACATGGACATGAAATGCAAATAAGCATAACGGTCGAGCAGAGTGTTGAAGGCTCTCGTTTTGCACTATTGGAGATCTGCGTTTATTGTCTCTATCATTATGATTATTTGTTTAATCAGTAGTACTTTTATTTCCTTATCCTTAATACTAATCTACGTCCCACTTTTGCCTCTTACATACATACATACATACGTACATACATACATACATACATACATACATACATACATACATACATACATACATACATACATACATACACACACACACACACATACATACATACATACATACATACATACATACATACATACAGACAGACAGACAGACAGACAGACAGACATACGAACGGACAGACGAAACACACGTAATATATTCCGGTGAATTTGTCTTAAGCAGCCTCCTATGGGAAATGAAAAAGTGACCTCCAAAGACAGGTGGGCGCTAAGTAGATACTATTTCTTCAATAATTTATTTTCTTGATGGGTTGTTGACAAAGTTGTTGTAAGACAGGTGATTGCTTATTACGGTTGAGCTTTAAAGTTGGAAAATGGAGTTCAAGATAAACACAAATAAATAGTAAATACGCCACCTCATCAAGTCAATTATTATTGTACAGGTATGTTAATAACTGGTGAGAAACACACACACAAACACAAAAAACAAAACAATATTGCAACACTAAGATGTTTTAACCACACAGATGTGTATTGTTAAACTTTGATTCCGTACCACTACTACTGAAGCCCAGATTGTTGAAGTATAAAACAACCTGTGTACTTCAATACTAATTTCAAAATAATTAGGTTACAATAGGTGTGTATGATAGACACGTGGGTTATAAAACTTGTATCTGTAAGATTAAGGTAAACACAAGGATTTATCTTTATCTACAATGATCACTGCAAGCTCTTTTAAATGTCAGGATAAGAAAATAGCTTTATCAACAGAGTTGGAGTGTCGTTCCACAGATTGCACTCATAGTGGCTTTTTATAATGTTATTTCTGCGTAGAACAATATTCATCGTAAATGAATAATTTATATAGACTTTATTGCGCCAAAGACCAGTTGGTCCTTCGCATTTTAACAATGCAGTCAATTGATATTTTAGAAACGGTGATCTTCAGATCTACTTAAGCGTCAGTAAAGAATGTACAAACTTTATCTCATTAGTTTGGTTGTATAAATTGTAAAATGAATACATATATATATATATATATAGAGAGAGAGAGAGAGAGAGAGAGAGAGAGAGAGAGAGAGAGAGAGAGAGAGAGAAAGAGAGAGAGAATGAGAGAGAGAGAGAGAGATAGAGAGTCTACACTCGTTACTAGTACATCATGTGGTTACATACAGAACTGGCGTTATAACGACATTGGCATACTTTTCTTTATTGAACATAAGTTGTCAGTATTTTACATGTTCCCCTACATTGGCATACTAATGAGTTTTGACCTCACCCATCCTTGAGTGCAATAATTATAAAAGGAAGTATGAATAACGTCGAAGGAAGTTAAACATCAGTTTCATTTAATAACTGACTGATTGCAAAATATAGCACTTACATCGTGTGTCATTTGATAAGTTTGAACGAGTTTAAGAGACGTCATCGAAAGCTCATCGTCGAAGCTCGTGTTGCTCTAACTCACATTAAACAGTGCAATCATTTTCCGTGATTCGAGGCTTCTAGAAAACAACCTTCTTGATTATAATGATGGAAGTCCAAAGCTCAAATGAAAGCCGTGAATCAATTTTACATGAGAATTAAATGTGTACAATTCCTTTGACGTGGGTACTCTTACCACGGAATCTGGAGTTCGCAGGGGATTTCTAAATCTCCACATAAGGATGGGAGTAGCAGAAAGTATTAAGAATAAACTGAATGAAATTTCACTTTGAAAAAATAAAATGATAAAAATAAAATAAGTGATAGAAGCATGATATTAATGCCTGGTGGGCTCGAGTTTTAATCGTTTTGAGTTATTCCGGGTCACAGAAAAGAACATGTCTTACAGTGGGACTGAACAATTCTTTCGAGGAATAGCGGGTATTCGTGTGATTCATGTTTGAGCTATTAAAGTTTTACTCTGTACACATGATTGGTTGCATCTCAACTGTTATTGCCTGTATTACTTGCAAAACTACTCATAGCAGTGTGTATCATCAAAGGTCCGCTGCATTGCAAGGGTGTTTATTTGTAATATATATATATATATATATATATATATATATATATATATATATATATATATATATGTATATATATATATATATATGTGTGTGTGTGTGTGTGTGTGTGTGTGTGTGTGTGTGTGTGTGTGTGTGTGTGTGTGTCCCATTTACCGGCCTTGTCCTAGCAAGGACGTTTAAGCTTCAAACTCTAATTTATAATATGCTATGTTAGTTGCTAAAGCACAGTCCAAAATAAAACTATATAGGTCTGATTAGTGACTAGCATCTATTTTATAAATCCCCACACCCTACGCTGGAATCATCCAATAGACAGTCAAATCCACATACCCTAAGCTGGAATCATCCAATAGACAGTCAAATCCCCACACCCTACGCTGGAATCATCCAATAGACAGTCAAATCCACATACCCTAAGCTGGAATCATCCAATAGACAGTCAAATCCCCACACCCTATGCTGGAATCATCCAACAGAGAGTCAAATCCCCACACCCTATGCTGGAATCATCCAATAGACAGTCATTCCACCAACCCATCCACCCACGCACATACACACAACTGACATCAATCAATACTAAATACAGTTCAATAATCAAACATTGTTTTTGATTATTTTCTTTGTAAAAGTTTTTTTCCCTCTTTGACACGCATACGCTCAATCTAGAGTTCCGATATCATCTCTGCTTTCTAAAACGATGAAAGAACATTAGAAATGCCGTGTGCATTCTCTACAGTTATATTTTCACCTTTAGGACGGTCAAAGAATGCCCGCATTTGTTGTGATTTGTCCAGATGACGGAATAAAAACAGAATGTTACAAGAGAACTTAAACGATGTATGTACAGCTGAGTACACTTTGTGTAAAGTCAAAAACATGTACGATGTATGTAGAGTTGAGTACACTTAGTGTGAAGTCAAAAGCTAGGATACTCAACTGGTGAAAAACTAATTATTGCACTCCAAAGTTATTTAATCGCACTATTTTTGGTGATTTTCGAGTGGCCTAAATTGACTATTAGTGACAGTCAAGTATCATAATATACCACGCAGAGAGTAAGAAGTCACCCGTCTGGTACACTCGCTTTACACAATATTTTATTTACCGAATCGTTTGATACAAATATATACAAAGAAATAAATCCAGGAAAGTGTAATAAGCGCAACACACTTGTATGCACATCCCTCTCCTTAGAAACAACAACAACAACAACAAGCTGTATTTTATGAACCATACATATTACATTTACATTTCAAGCAATGAGTTGCCAGAAAAAACGCGTGTATTAAATGGTCGTTTCACGACCACGCGCCGTTTCAAACAACAGTTTTCTGGTTATTTCGCAACTCATGCCGTTTGCAAAATATCTGTTAAACTTTTTCAGGTCAGAAAGTCATGATTTCACTTTTGAGGTCAGAAAGGCATGATTTTACTTTTCATGTCAGAAATGTATGATTTCACTTTTCAGGTCAGAACATGTCAGAACATGTCCTAGAGGGAACTATACTAGCTCAGACAGACAGACAGACACATAGATAGATAGATAGATAGATAGATAGATAGATAGATAGATAGATAGATAGATAGATAGATACATACATACATACATACATACATACATACATACATGCATGCATGCATACATACATACATAGATACATACATACATACATACATACATACATACATACATACATACATACATACATACATACATACATACATACATACATACATACATACATACATACATACATACATACATTAGACAGATAGATAGATAAAAACCGCACAGGTGACATTTTATGATAATTTAAGAATAAACCAAAAAGATTTAATTTCGACACATATAAAGCTAAAACTAGATTTGTGTCTGTAAATCACGTGTGCCTCCCCCACAAAGTCCCAACAAGTTCTTAAAAAGTAAAAAAATGTTGAAAAATTACTCTTCTGGCACGAAAATCTAATCATACAAACATGTATACGAAATTGTTGTTAAGCTTAAGTGATTTTTTTCTTAATGGTGATAATAGGGTTTTCGCAAAATAGATTTTGACTACATTTGTGTTTGTAAAACACGTGTGCCTCCATCACAAAGTCTGAGTCCCAAAAAGTTTTAAAATGTAAACAAATGTTAAAATATTACTCTTCTGGCATGAAAATCCAATCATACAAACATGTCTACTCAAAAATTTTGAAGCTTTAGTGGTTTTTGATTAATCGTGATAATAGGGTTTTCGTAAAGAAGAAAGTTCAAGTTCAAACGTGTGTAAAAGAAATTGAGAAATTGATCAAATGACCTGAAATACAATCATGTCATCTACATATACATACAAATTTGCCTATGAAATTTAATTTGTCCATCTCGAGTGGTTTTTTGATATCGTGCTAATCCACCTTTTGATCATAAAAGTTCAAGTCCCAAAAGTTTTAAAAAATGTGTAAAAGAAAAAATGACAAATTTCTGTAATAGCCTGAAAATCTAATCAGGGCACCTACATATAGCTACAGTTATTCTAGCAAAACTTCATTTGTTTACGATGAGTATTTTTTGCTCAATCTTGCTAACAGGATTCCCTGGACGGACGGACGGACGCAAGAACGAGTGTACAGACGGATGCAATGACCAAATCAAGGTGTTCCCGTTTCATGCAGTGGAGGCATACAAATTAATACTTTGAGACGCCGCGGTTTGTGAAACAGCCTGCAACATCAGAACCAGATAACTCTGCGAACAAGACAAATTAGGTTAAGAAACAAACAAAAAACAAAAAAAGTCCTGATCGGTACGAAGCGGCTCGGTGCCGTTTCAGGACGAAGTAAGGTGGTGACAGAGCACTGTGCAGTTTCAGATAGATACGTTTAATAACTAATAGGAAGGTAGGATAGATAGATAGATATATAGATGAATTGAGGTATGAATATACAAACAGACAGATGAATGTATAGTTGTATAAATAAACAGAGAAACGTTAAGACGTAGGTAAGTCGCAAGCAGTAATTTGAAAATAGAGATTTTAGATTAGAACACTCATTGCAAACTGTTCGACACCTCAACGCGGAAGATATCAGTGATAAATAACCATCGTGAGTTGTAAAACCTCCCTATTGTATTTCATGTTCAGTACCTAGAGACGCTCAACAACTTCTGAAGGGAGTACCTGTTGGACTATAGTCAGTTTTAAACTCAGGCGGCAGTAATTCAAGGATTGTGTTATATTACGTCATTTTGAACAGCGCGTTAATGAGTTCCCAGGAACCTATAATGTCATATTTGCTGGTCTGAAATGCTGACATCGACAAAACATTCCTTGATTCTACGAAAGTCCTGTGTTCACTCCTCAAAAGTCTGTAAATACTTGATGAAAATAAAACATGCTTGTAATGAGAATTTTTTGCATATGAAATCATTTTTATTTAATATTCAAATGATACCTTTCATCTTTGAACTCTGAGCCATTTCTGAATACAGTACTTTACTATGTAAAAAGAACCCCATCCTTTTTGCTTTTCAATGCACACAACTCTCTCTCTCTCTCTCTCTCTCTCTCTCTCTCTCTCTCTCTCTCTCTCTCTCTCTCTCACACACACACACACACACACACACACACACACACACAGACACACAAACGATGGCTTGTGCAATTAAGAGAGCCTTCGGTTATAATACATGAAGGCAGTGGTGTACTGGCCATTGGGCATACAGGGACAAATCCCGGTGGGCCGCCGCAAAAAAATCCGTTTTTACCATCGGTGGGCCGGCGGGCCGTCAAAAAAATCCGTTTTTACCGGTGTTTTACCGGTGTGAGCAAAACCCCGGGCCTGTCCCGGCAGATAAGTCCAGGGCCGAGTTGCTTACCCAGTACACTCTTGCTTGAAGGAATATAAATGTCTAAAAACGTATTATGTGACACCACTATATAGAGTGTATAATTAGATTGGCACATCGACTTCAAAAGGTTTGATTCGTCAACTTGGAACGGAACTATATGGCGTTAGTAGTGTGGGACAGAAGAGAACCAACTATGAGAATGTTGGCATGTTTTTCCTGGTCGCACAAATCTGGCGAGCTTTATTTCAATTCCACGAAGCTATTTACTCTGTAAGTAACCTGAATGATTGAAGTGTGCATGAGTTCCCGCATTAATTTAGTAATGACAATAATTTCTTCTATTACAGCTTTCCCAAGCTACCCCGCAGAGACGATGAGTATGATAGAGAACTTACGCAAACGTGGCAAAAAGAAAAGCAAGCTTGAGAAAATCCTTCGTCAAGATCATAGTGACATCCACTTCGAGAATGAACGCCTGAACGAAGAACTCAGCAAGAAAATTGACGCCATCCACAAAGAGCGGCACAAACATGTAATGCAAAGAGACGCAGATATTAAGAAGCTGAGACGCGAAGTGGAGGAACTAGAGGCTATGCGTGTATCGAGTGCTAAAGAACTGCAAGATATCATAAAAGCATTCGAAATTAACGAAAATCAGGACACTAAACCAAAACAGACTCCAAGGAAACGTTCCAAACAAAGAAGAAGTGAAAAAAATAGTAAAGGTGGTTTTCAGTCCGACGGCTACGAGTCTACCGATGCAGAAGACGCAGAATTGGAACACGTGTCAAGACCAAAATTCAGATCTCATTCTCAGCTGGATAGAGCGAGAAGTGTGAGCGGAGGTAAAGAATCGGACGAAGATTCACCAATAAAGATTGAACATTATCCTGACATAAAAATCGACCTCAGTAAGATACCTTTAGAGTGGTTTACTTCGGTTTTACCAGCGTCAGACGCTGTGCTGCAGAAACTGCGGCGTGCGCGTTTGAAGTCTGCCCCGCCTACATTAAGATCACGTGACAAAATGTCTAAGTCGACGAATAAATCGGAGGAGAAAGGTTCACTGCGACGTGAGGTTACATTTGCTGAAGGTCTTTCGGAAAGCGAGGATGAGGAAAGAAGATTACAGCTCATATGCAGCGAACCGGTGAAGCCTGTACTGTTGTCTCTTCGGAGACTAAGGGAGCTAACTAATGCAGATAATATGGTAGAGAGAGGTCCCAGTAGAAATACTCAGAGAAAAGAATCAATCAAATTAATGAATCAAAAGCGAAATGAACGATTAGATATCAGAGTGAAAATGTTCTGTAAGGAACTGGAGGAGCTCAAAGAAAGAGATATTCAAGAAGACAAGGAAAAGGAGGAGATGTGGAAAGCTGGACTAATTCAGGAGGCTTACATGAGATCGTTACCACCCCTTTGACTCATTTGATAAAGGGTATACATTTTGCTTAAATGTTTTTCATTCTCCAGAAGGCTGTACACTTTAATATCTTAGTAACCTGTAATCGAGGAATATTAGACTTTTGACAAAGTTAATTTGCACAAATCCGAGTCTGTTTAATGAAAACATTGTGGTGAAACATATCTTTGGCAATTCTTCCTAACTTATTTATCCTATATTTGAAGAAGGGCTTTGTAAAGCTGTTGAATAAAATGATACAAACGACCGTATCAGTCGGAACTTTGAATAGAATGACACAAACGAGCGTATCAATGGGAACTTTGAATAGAATGACACAAACGACCGTTTCAGAGGGAACTTTTGCACGCTTGTAATTTGTACCCATTTTTACACTTTCTGACTTTCCGTAATAAGTAAACATGTAAGCATTTACATACATTATTATTCATTACTATTTGCTCTCTTGACCCGTAAAAATCAACAAGTACAAAATTAAATAATATATATTTATTGCTATTTGGTATTACTGCTATTTGATATTACTGCTGTTTGGTAAACATTTACACCAGTAAAAACAACCCGTTATACGGTACATCATTATATATTCTTGTAATCAACATCTTAGCTTCTGTAATATCTACATTTGAAGATTACGATATAGCATATCTTATAATTTATTGTATCTTATACATTTTTTAAATATGTAAACTTCAGTATCTACTTTCCTTTTTATTTAGATCAGAAAGCCAAGGATATATTTTGTTCTGTGAGTCCTAACGGTAATTCACTTCGATTGCAACCAAAAGTGTACGTGTATGATTTGTCTGGGTGTGTATTTTTATGATATTAGTTGCCTGGGTTTTAGTTTTATATTCTTGTTTTATAATATTCCAAAATTAAAATAAGCTGGGAGTGCTTTGTAAATAGGTTATTCATGACGAGTGCTCGTTGAATATAAACTTTTCTATTCTTTTTTTTTTTTTTTTTTTTTTTTTCATTCTCAAAATTAAATGCTTGAAATTATTCAAAGACTTTAAAATCTTATATTAAAACTCATACATTTTAGTTACTTCTTTCTTCGTTTGATACTCGACTGGTCCATTTAACACTATATCAGCATGCTAACGCTGATTCATTGTCGAATTACTTCCCTATGTCCCTTCTCTCCCCGCGTCTGTCTGTCTGTCTATCCATTTTACGTGGATTCCGTAGATGGTTTTAACAGATATTGCATGGACCTGAAGGGCCTGATGGCAATTTATTGATCTATAAGCACCCACCCCCACCCCTTTAATATAGTTAGCAGTATACAGTTCGGTATTTGAGATGGCTAGCCAGTCCTTATACATGCAGTTTTGTTTCAAATATGAACTGCCATAAATGCAAGCTGCTGTTCATTTTGTAAGACAATTCTACTTACTTTACAATTATAGCTCAGTGAAGAGCTTTTAGCTGAAGTAAATTTCCCTTTACTTCTTATGACGTCTTAACTAGATAGTAAACACACATATGGCAAGCCATTGGGGACATCACGTGGAAACACTTCGTGATTTAGAAGCTGGATTCCGTAAACTCGAGAGAGATAGCCAGTCAGAAGATACTTTTCAATCACATGGTCTGTGTTATGCACGATCTCAAACGTGCCACTATGCGCAATCGAGTTCTCCATTACTCAAAATCGAAACTTCAGCTTCGCGTAATCGAATTGGAAATCCACTAGGGCCATAATGCGAAAATTTCTCGTTCTTGAAGCTTGAAAGCGCGTGTTTGAACAATTGGAAAAGTCAGTCTGAATCCCATGATCATGTACCGGTATTTGAAAGATCACGAATGCGCTCGAATACGCGAGCTCTAGAGAGCCAATCAGAGACGGATGTTTTATCACACGTATTTCTCACTTCATCGCAAGTTCGAATACGTGATCGTGTGATTCAAACAACATTTCCGACTGGCTTTCTCAAAATCGCGTATTTAACTTTCGACTATGCGCATTTCAGCTTATAGAACGTGAAATATGTTTACATTATAGGCATGTGGGCCGGCCATGTAGTTTGATATTCGCGAAGTGGAGAGCTCGATTAGGTGTCATATACATGTTACATTCAAGCAGGGACATCTATACATCTCTCGGATACAAAATATGACACCGTACATAAGATAACAAAGTTTTTTTTTCCTTCTATTTTTATCCAAGTAAATATGTTTAAACACTTCACATTTATAAACTAAAATTTAAACAGATATGCAGTGGAATTGCATAATGTATGTGAATGAAAATGGTGACCTTGGAGACACTTATCTGAAAACTTCCGTCGTGTCAAAAACCTGAAGAAAAGGTTCCTTTAAATTACAAATCTGCTAATGCTGAAGATTACAATAAACTTTTCACTCTCAGAGAACTACAGGACTCTCTTGATAGAGCCCATTACACTACAGCAGGACCAGATGATATATGCCATAAACTTCTGAAACACTTACCTGACATAGCTCAAATTGCACTGCTAAATATTTTCAACAAATTTTGAGAAACTGGCAACTTCCCGTAGTCTTAGCGAGAAGAAACAGTCATACCAGTACATAAACCTGGAAAGTCCATATCGACCGTTCTAACTATCGTCCCATATCAGTAACAAGCTATATTTGCAAAACCATGGAACGGATGATAAATGAAAAACTCCTCCAGTATCTCGAGTACAACAAACTATTGCAAGACGTTTAATGTGGATTCAGACGCCAGGGAAGTACAATAGATCATTTTGTCAGACTTGAAGCATTGATTAGAGAAGCTTTCATAAACAAAGAACATATACCGTATATACTCGCGTATAATTTGGGTCCAAATGCAAACAACATAGACCCTGATCTGCCGGCGCAGTATGCGCCGGAAGATCAGGGTCTATGTTGTTTGTTCTACTAATTAGTCCTTACAAACTGCATAGACCCAGATCTGCCGGCGCATTATGAGACGGCAGATCTGGGTCTATGCAGTTTGCAGTTGGTATCGAATTATATGCGACTATATACGTCTTTTTCGACTGGGAGAAAATTTCATGACACCACACGGAAATACCGCATAATGAATGGTCTAGTCAACCAAGGTCTACGGGGTCGCTTAACTAACTTCATCTTCACTTTTTTGAAAGATAGAAATTGTATGTGATTGTATTTGTTATGGGAAAGGCTATTCTAAGTTGGAAGAACGTGTGCCTAACCCTTTTGCTTTCCTAATATATGCAATAAAATATGCTGAAATCCGAAACCAAAGCAAACCAAGGTCTAAGGGGCCGCCTACCTAACTTTATCTTCAATTTTTTGAAAGATACAAATTTTAGAGTTAATGTAGGCACCCTCTCTGAAACCTCTCATCAGTATTTGGGTGTACCTCAGGGCAGTATATTGTCAGTCACCCTATTCAACATCACAATTAACAGCATATTGTCAGTCACCCTATTCAACATCACAATTAACAGCATATTGTCAGTCACCCTATTCAACATCACAATTAACAGCATATTGTCAGTCACCCTATTCAACATCACAATTAACAGCATATTGTCAGTCACCCTATTCAACATCACAATTAACAGCATATTGTCAGTCACCCTATTCAACATCACAATTAACAGCATATTGTCAGTCACCCTATTCAACATCACAATTAACAGCAAAGTGAAATGACTTAATCTAGGAACCGACTGCTTATTATATAACGACGACTTTTAGATCCGCTATAGATCAAAGCGTATGTATACTATTGAATGTCAACTACAAATCAACTTAAACAGAGTTCAACAATG
The DNA here is from genome assembly GCA_029931535.1 of Margaritifera margaritifera. Lineage (NCBI taxonomy): Eukaryota > Metazoa > Mollusca > Bivalvia > Unionida > Margaritiferidae > Margaritifera > Margaritifera margaritifera. The sequence goes on along the minus strand of JAQPZY010001423.1, from coordinate 2,700,710 downwards.
GACAGAAGAAAATGGGTTGAAATGTTTGAAATCAAAATCGCTTTTGTTCACTTCTGCCGATTACATCCTATTCATGATGACTCAAAGTTCTATCCCGACGGTTGTCTTATTCCAAATATTTAGGGCTTTTTTCGACCGTAAACTAACTTTTCTTCTACCTTTAACCGTTTATACTCTCGTATAATTCGATACCAACCGCAAACTGCATAGACCCAGATCTGCCGTCGCATAATGCGCCAGCAGATCTGGTCTATGCAGTTTGTAAGGACTAATTAGTAGAACAAACAACATAGACCCTGATCTGCTGGCGTATTATGCGAGGGCAGATCAGGGTCTATGTTGTTTGCATTTGGACTGGATTTATACGCGAGTATATACGGTAGATACCTCAGGGACAAATGTTGAAAAGACCTGGATTTAATACGAGTCGTGGCAAACACGGATTTTGAAGCAGATAGGAAGGTCGTGCTCTCAATTATACAGGTCATTAGTAAGATCTAAACTCAACTTGACTAGGGCTTGATTGTGTACGGATCAGCATGTAACTCTTACCTGCAGATACTTGATCCACAATCATTGACTTAGACTTTGTCTGTGTGCATTTACAATTTTCCCTTCAGAAAACCTCTATGTTCAGGCAAATGAACAACCACTTTATCACTGACGAACAAAACTGTCTCCTCAATATACTACCAAGCTCTCATTAAATCCATCTAATCCCGCATATGGTATCATCTTTAGGCTCAAATACCAAAGCTTGTACACTCAAAAACCAAATTTCATTCCATCTTTTGGCATACGAAGTCGTTCTCACTTAGAAGCAGCACAAATCAGTGTTGCAAATATTGCAAACTTCTGTATTTCCAAATCACCACTGTGGCTATCAAAAGCTCCCAAAAAATATTTGACCTTTTGCGGATTTAAAAAGTTCTCAACAAAATCCTAACCTTCTGCGAATTCAAAAAGTTCTCAACAAATCCTCTCCTTTTTCAGAGTAAATTCAATGAAATCAGAGCCTCCTTTTGCAGCCATACGTCCATGTATACATATGGTTCAAAACATGGAGAGAAAATTGGAGCTGCCATACTAATATCCCATAGCACCATCTCAGACCGGTTGCGGATTAAGCTTCCAGTTTTACTGCAGAAATTACAGTCGTACTCAAATCTTTGTACGACATTGAAACCTCTGAAAAAGACGATTTTTAAAAAAAATTCTCTTTCCTCGTTGAAAGCCTTGAAAAACCGAAAGTCTTAAAAACCCGTTAATATTCCAGTTATTACAGAAACATGATGTGCTCATCCAATCTGGGAAAAGCATTCTGTACTGTTGGCTGCCTCGTGAAACAGGTATAACGGGTAATGAAAGGTTAGATAAAGCAGCCAAAGCTGCCCTGCAGTCACCCGATTCCGAGTGGAAGATTCCATACACTGACTTAAAAAATTTTGTAAATCAGCATGTTCGTCATACTTGGCAAAACACGTGGAATGAAAGCCCACAAGCAAAAGTTTGAACATCAAACCCACTACGGGAGCTGCTGGAGAGTGGCATCCCTCGTATAGAACAAGGAATGAGGTGCTATTGTGCTGATCGCGTATCGGATACAAATACTTGACCCATGGATACCTCCTGAAGGGTGAACCTCGACCAGAGTGCATTTTCTGCCAGTGTCCACTGACAGTGGAACATATTCTTGTCAAGTGTGTCGACTTCCATCCTGTGAGACAGAAGTATTTTGATGCGAACTCGATAATGAAATTGTATTATAATGTACCACTAGATAAAATCTTAGACTATCCGAGGGAATGCGGTTTATATAGCAAATTTTGTCCATTTGTTTTTAGGATTTTGCATCCGTTACTTTATCTTTTATATTATATACATTTTACAGAATTTTTACATCTTTACGTTTTATATTTTATCCTAATGTACTTCATGCTTACATTTATCTGGAAAGGTTTATATCGCTACAGTTTTTGTGCAATTCTTTATTTGTACATTTTTTGAAATTTACCTTTAGTTGGCACCATATAGCCACTATTGTGCTGAGGTGCTATAAAGCGCTACTTCAAAATACATACATACATACATACATACATACATACATACATACATACATACATACATACATACATACATACATACATACATACATACATACATACATACATGCATGCATGCATGCATGCATGCATGCATGCATGCATGCATACATACATACATACATACATACATACATACATACATACATACATACATACATACATACATACATACATACATACATACATACATACATACATACATACATACATACATACATACATACATGTACATAATCCTATTAGTATCTTACCTTATTTATTTTTTATTCATTGCTTTAGGCTAGGTTTTTAATATCTGACTTTATTGGGTTTTTTATATGAACAAAAAGATATGTTAAATTATTTTTTCAATAGAAAAAAATGTGTCCTGTAAAGTGGCAATTAACTTCTTAATGAAAATAAATTCAATAAGAAACATTATCAGGCAATACTTGCAGCAAAGGGAACATTTTTTGGAGCACATGGGAGCAGCGACTTTGATCAGCTGTGTGCTTAGATCATGCACAATTTGTACAACTACAACATGTAAAGAAATTTCAGTCACAGTACATGAGAGTAGCATTGAGGTATGCCAACATTCTCTCCATTGTGCAAACAACTTCACCTTACACCTGTCACTCTGTCAGAAGTACGTAATATTTGTGGAGCGCTACCTAAATTCTTTAAACATTTCGTTGCCTTGTTCAATGTTTCCAGATTCAAATGTATCAAGTATCAAGTATTTTATTATAGGATGTCCACAGCTTGCCAGAGGCTTGTGTGTACCCAGTAATCTCCCTGAATATCCACCTGGTCCTCTCTCCAGTTGAGGGGTCTGACAAGAGCGGCACGTACGGGATTTTAAAAAATCCACTGGCGACGTTCTTCAGTAAATAATCGCTTCGGTGATTTCATCATTGACTCGTACACAAATGGTGGTGGCTGTGGAATATTCTCAAGTGCCTCTCTGACGTCTTCTTCAAGTACCTGGGTGTATTTTGCGAGCACACCAACTTCGTCTTGGATTTCCCCAATGTCTTCGTGCATTTTCTAGAGGCCTTCGTACATATTCCCGATGTCGCCTTTGGTTGCATCTAGGCTTTCTTGGAATTTCTCCATCGACGTCTTGTAAGTCTCCGATGACCACCGCGGTTTTTTTAGTGGCTTTCTTGATATCTTTGACGCGTTTGGCTGTTTTGACAATCAGACAAGGTTCTGTTTCCGTTCCCATCATCGTTGCCAGTTGCGACGCGGTTTCACGCGCGGGCTTGATCAGTGGTGCAAACGTTTGTTCGAAGCCCTCTGTGAAGTCTTCCCATGCGGACTGCCGCGACGCAAACATATCATTCGCGGACATCAATGTAATCGCGGAAACGTTCCAGTCGATCCTGGGCAGTTTTTGGGCTTCGGTCAGCATACTCTGTTATGATATCGCTGGCGGTTTTCTCTGTTTTTGTCATTGGATACATTTATCGTCGTCGTTAAATTGCTTCACACGTAAGACACGTCCAGACTACTTTTCTCCCACACCGGTCAAGTCGATCGTGAGGAAACTACACTGGCCCCGGGTGATCTCTGCGAACAAATTCCGAAACTCATCCCACGAATGGTCGACGGTGCACCAGGTCCAATGAATGTTTGAAAGGCATGTTTCAGTTGTCCCGGATCACTTTGGGCACGTGCGCGTATCGTTGTGTCACATAAATGACGTCTGTGTGTTTGTGCCGGCCCCGAGAAAATATTCTCGCTGGGTTATCTTGTCGGTCAAGCATCATATCGTCATATACGACAAGATTATTCGCACCCAAGTCAAGATCATCGATGGTAGGGGCTTCATCGATCGTGGAAAAGGACTGGATGGCTGCTTCGGTGCTCGCAGTTGATGATGATTCGCAAGCGCGATTTTGAAATCTCTGAGCACGCCATAACACGGCTGATCGTTAGCGGATGGGGCAATCACGTACAATCGATCCTATGTTAACCATCGCATGATTAGATTTAACAAAAGCTGAGTTTTCCTGGATCTGGCCAGGCCAATGATCAGCGCGCGAACTGAGTTAGGAATACGTCGCCTTGTTTGGGTGGTCGGGGCTTTGCCGACGCAGAGAAGTCAATGACGGAAACATTTTCGGTTTTTCTCTTTCGCCACGATGACATGTTGAATGCCAATTATTGTATACTTATCATCATACCTTCATATTGTGTGCTATGCCGCTTGAAAACTCTGTTCTTCGCATACTAACAGAACCGCAATCGCTGGAACTTGCGTCCGGTGTGGAGCAAAAAAGTTTACGTTTGTGAAAAAAAGTCACCGGCGGTGATATCGCTGCGACGTTAACAAAGCTAACTGGGGTACCGGGGAGTAAATATCCTGGTGAAAAGCATATCCCTGGATACAATTACTGCGGGCCGGGAACACGGTTGGATATACGACTGGATTCCAATAACCGACCAAAGCCCGGAGAAGAACCTGTAAATCGCGTCGATGCCGTATGTTACCAACATGATCTCGGGTATAAAATATCAAGCGATATCGGCGCACGTCAACGCGTGGATCTCATTCATGACTTAAACGCGATCATGGGACCGGCTGTCGGAGAAATAATCGCCAGATGGATTGTGAAAGGAGGCATGAAGGTCAAGATTGCACTTGGAGGCAAAGTCTCGATGCAACAAATATGCATGCGAAAAGCGTAGCTTCCGAGCGGACCATGTCCGCGATATACTACAGTCCGCGAGGTTATTAGAAGGGTGAAGCAGCCGTTGGAAGGTTAGCAAGCGCAGCAAAAGTTACCCACGGTGTCGCCAGAGCGTGGCTGGCCAAACAAGCGTTTTGGCAGATTTATTTACCAGCGCCTAGGAAGATTTCCCGTGGGTGGTTTGATGTGAGGATCCCCAAGGAAGTTCACCACCCTGGCATCTGGTTTCTTCCGCATGATCGGGTACGTTCACGTACATACAAATATGCACTAATCGTCGCATATGCTTTGCCACCGCAACCACCGTTAGACTTGTTCGAGGACAATCTGGTTCGGTACCTGTATCCCCCGGGAAACTCGAAGATGGATTACGTCGTGCTACCGATACGGTTTGGTCCATCGATGCATTAACGATTCCAGACTGGATTGACATTTCGGGACAACAAACACGCTACCATCTGGCGCCGCTAGCACCGAGTAGGGCATTTGTGCGGGAGGAATTACAAGTAATTTCCGCAAATACCGAATTACCACCGAGTTCTATTTTTGGGAACTCAAAGAGATTATCGTATGAGGCCTGTACGCGTAAGTAGTGATTCCGTGAGGGAAAATCCATCGCTTGGTGTCCAGCGCAGACAAGCTCACCTTTTGTGCAACGATAGACACCCATGAGATACTTCTTCGACGGGATAAGATTTGCCGCGTTTGTGAATTCACGTCGGTGCCGAAGACATTACACGTAGATGTTGTGCTTGATATCTTTCGCGACCAGAACCCGGGGAACTCCTTTGGCTTTCTTGATGTTTTGTTAGAGCAGAATAAACCAAGATCGAGTACATTTTGGGGCGCAGTTACACGAATTCCTCAATAACACGGAAACGTTTTCGTCTTAAGGCCGCTTTTCTAAGCGAACACATTAACGGTAATGTCAGGATTGAGTCGTTCAAACTTGCTAATGTATTAACCTGTACGGGAAATTCTATGTTACCAAACTCGAGTTCATCCATGTGCTGTTTGTATTTTCGAGGCTGATTTGTATTCTCCCACACAGGATGCAGCAAGGATAAAATCCCCCATTCGAAACACCGGTTGTCGTTGTTTTTCAGGTGTGTCACTGCTCGCCGTGGAATACACGCTGGCGTTGGAATTAACTCGATCCGCGATAGGGCTTGTACGGGGAAACCTGAACATGAACTTTTGTGCATGCGGAGAGAGTCCAGTATGAACTTTCTCGGGTGTAATCATCAGACTTTCTGAGAATTGTTGCAAAACCTTTGTCGATTTCGTCCTTGGTGTCTCCGTGGTTCAAGGTCACACTGGTACCACTGTGAAACCACCCTCGTGAGATTTTGACTCCGTTGTTGAAACCTTTAGTTCTCGCGAACATGCGCGGCATAGTAAAGTCCGCAGCGAGAACGATGTTCACCTTGAACCTGGACGTGAGTGGCGTCACCCCCGCGTTCTGCAACGTTGATATGATTCGTGGACGCATGTTCGATAGAAGCTTCACAGCGTCTTTGCCTGGTTTGTATGCTTGTGGAGTGATTGCCCAATAATCTTCTAAATCACCGACGCGCTTGTGCAACTTAAACTCTGGGACTTGGATTCGTTGACGACCATATGCAACAGCCTCAGCGGGAATAGTAGCTGCGGTACGGCGGCTATTTTCCTCGTCGGCGAGTGCACGTGCAATTTTGGCCCGCCTGGCCCTTGAAGGAATTTTGATACGTAACTGCTTTGCTGCTGCACGAAGCTGTCTCACGGTCGGACGCGGCATATCCAGAGGAAATCCTAATAGCGCAAGTATGTCTGCTTTTCCTGCGCCTCTAGGTAATCTTATTCCATGGTCTCGCTCAAATTGTCTAAGCTGATTCACGGTATTCATGCTCTTATAATAAAAGCATTAATTGCTTATTCGACCATTACATTTTTGTAATATTATTTTTACTTTACCAGGATCAGAAACCGTAATCGCTTCAGACCTGGATATTATTTCATTGACTTCTTTGTCTTTTTCCTTGGTGTTTTCCTCGACGACATCGACGGTGTTTTCCTCGACGATATCCACGATGTTTTCCACATTCACGTTGGCAAGTCTTTGCCGGCGCGTGAAAATACTCCTGCACAGATCCACAAGGTCGGCAAACTGATTACACTACTTGACTCAGGTACCGGATTTAAGGCATGGTCGAGCGCCTGTGCCAACACGTAACACGAGCGAGCGGGATTTACAATTTTTGGAATGGCATGTTCTACAGCAAAGTTCACGTACGCCTTTGCATTAATTACGTCCTTCTATCTATATACGAGACTTGTATTCTTTAATATGAAATACTGTTCATCTATCCTCGATTCATGGTGTGTCTAACCACATGCGGCGCTTTATCAGATTATGCTACACTGGATGGTATCTGACAATACGACTGTCATCCGTAATAAAAACACTTGGATTCTGGATGGTGATATTAAAAGGCAGGGTAGCGTCTCCTTTGGAGTAGCGAAGAGGGCGGACCCGTGATGTCTTTAAGGGCGTGCGTGTGGGTTTTTAGGAGGTTAAGTTTCGAAACCGGGCTTTGGTTTTGGAAACCCACTCGCGCACGCGAATCTGGACCCGTGTTTGTATGCGCGGGGCAATCCCTCGCGCTGCACTCGCGAGTGATAAAAGAGTAAAGTCATTGGGGGTGGGAGGGGTAGAAGACGCGGACCCGGACCCTGATCAGTAATAAAAATCTCAAATACCCATTCTACCATTACTTAGTTGGAAGGTAAGTGGTGTTGTGGATGCAACATATTTGTATTTTCGGGGAAAATTAGTACAACGCAGAGTACAGTGTTTATATACTATCTGTCATTTACACTTTGGCAATGGTCAGTTGATAAATATCCCAGTTTAACCACTATCACAAATTTACGTATCCGAAGGGTTAGAAATTTATGCCACTTAGTCAAATTATGTGCTGATTAACTAACACTAAATAAACACTTTTCCCCAATTTGTATCTATTTCATACATGACTTGGACATAATATTTCCTAATTAGATTTGACATCAATATTTTTCATAATTACTGCCTATCTCATGCATGATTTTAACATAATTATTAACGGCAAACATGCTGATAAACGTCAAATTTGAGACAGTTTATAACTATTTGAAAATTACCAGTAAAGAAGACAGAAATAGATCGTGCATATGTAGGTAGCTTAGAACCTAGAAATTATGTTTTTTATATATTGGAGAAATTCAAAGAACGATGCTACCAGGCAGTCCTATTCTGATTACGCCATACATTGATTTAATCTAACAACAAAGTGTGCTGGTTTCATTTAAAGTTATTACATGAAACTAACAACAAAGTGTGCTGGTTTCATTTAAAGTTATTACATGAAACTAACAACAAAGTGTGGTTTCATTTAAAGTTATGACA
>JAQPZY010001423.1:2670000-2687500 GCA_029931535.1 Margaritifera margaritifera | reverse complement strand
GATGGTGAATTTGTCAAAAAGTGCATGCTCGATGTAGCTGATCAAGTCTGTCCAGAACAAAGAAAGAAGTTTGAAGAAGTCAGCTTATCGAGAAGAACTGTGGCTCGCCGCATTGAAGCAATTGGTGAAGACCTGATATCACAACTGAAAAGGCGTGTACCTTCATTTCAGCTGTTATCCTTGGCATTGGATGAAAGCACTGACATCGATGACACTGCACAGTTGCTCATCTTTGTACGAGGCATTTCAGAAAACTTTGAAATCACAGAAGAATTGCTGTCAATGGAATCAATGAAAGACACTACTACCGGGGAAGATATTTTTGAATGTGTGGAAAATGCCATGCATACAATGCAATTACCATGGCAGAAAATGGCCAGTGTTACTACGGATGGTTGTCCATCTTTGACAGGAAAGAAAGTTGGTCTACTGAAGAGACTGGGTGACCGTGTTGCAGAGGTCGATTGCACCAAGGAGCTGATATTTCTACATTGCATAATACACCAGGAAGTGTTATGTAAAAGTGTGCTTGACATGAAACATGTTGTGGATCCAGTTGTGCAAATTGTTAATTTTATCAGGGCGAGAGGTCTAAATCACAGACAGTTTATCACACTTCTGGAAGATTGCGGCTCGGATCACAGTGATGTTTTGTATCATACCGCTGTACGCTGGTTGAGTTTGGGGAAAGTTCTGAGACGTGTCTGGGGCCTGAAAACGGAAATCTTACTGTTTTTGGAGAAGAAAGGGAAAGATACAGAATATCCTCAACTCAGAAAATCCGAATGGCTGTCAGATCTGGCGTTTGCAGTTGATCTCTTTGAACATATGAATGAATTGAACACCAGACTTCAAGGGAAGGGCACTTTTGCTCACGAAATGTACTCAACAGTGAAGGCATTCAGGGTGAAGCTAAAACTTTTTTCTCGCCAGCTCAGTCAGAATATCACAGCACACTTTCCAACACTCGAAACTATGGCACCCCAGATGATGTCAACTGAGAAATACACCAATATGATATCTGCACTAGACAATGAATTTGCTCGTCGTTTTGCGGACTTCCAGAAACTTGCTGCTGAGTTTGATATCTTGTCATCACCGTTTACAACTGACTTTGAAAAGGTGCCGGATGCTCTACAGCTAGAATTGATTGATCTGCAGTGTGACTCTACCCTGAAATCGAAATTCCAATCTGAAAGCATTGACAAATTTTATGCGTCATTGGATGAGTCCAAGTTTGCCAACCTGAGAAAGATGGCCATGAAACTACTTGTTCTGTTCGGGTCTACATACATTTGCGAGCAAACATTTTCGACCATGAACATTAACAAGACAAAGCTGCGTTCCAATCTAACTGATGTTCACGTGCAGTTTTTACTTAGAATTTCTAGGTCCGACATGCAGCCAGAGTTCAAACAACTTGTTGAAAACTTTGATCGACCACAGATGTCTCATTGACTTCAGCAGCTATTAAAGTACATTACGTTAAATTAAATACTGTTTTTGGTCTCTATGCTATAAACTTATAGTTTACAAGTTTAAAGTTTATATTAAATACGATTTATTCCTTGCATAGGTAGATAAATACGCGATTAAGGTGTCGATTCAGCAATCCGGCCCGCCGAGGACTTCATTTTATCATATTCGGCCCCGCTGACTGGAGAAGTTGCCCACCCCTGCCCTAGGTGAACCTTCAGCCTTAGTTTGCCTAGTGGTTAAACTGGCCCTGCATTCTGGTCAACAAGTTTCTAATACTCATGTTTTAAAACAATAATTAAACAGTCAACAACCAATAGCTACATGCTGATAACAACGTAAATTCTATATTTTTTTGCTCGCGAGAGGCTCACGTCCATGCGTTTCTTCGGTGAAAGCGAATTTCGAACTGAAGAAACAAAATGGCTGTTAAATTCTTTCAGTTTGCTTTAGAAAGAAAAAAAAATAAAGGACTGGTCCATATGTTAGAAAATGACAGTCGTTATGTATCAAAAGGAGATCTGTAATATTAGGTCTCTCATTATTTTATTAGAATGGTTTTTTAAGATCAGTATTCTCCCAAGCCTACTAGTGGATCACAAGGCCGGACAATATCTTAATTTTTACGGCTAGAAGCGGCCGACAGTGTATGGTTCACCAGTCTATACACAGGTATAACGCAAGCGGAAACTGATGTCAATTTACGTACGAGTCGACTTGAGGTAGTAGTATAGAGTTCCTCGCCCATGGCAACAAGCCGTTTTACGCAGGCAGGATTCGAACACGCGAATTTCTGCCACAAGAATGCATCATTTTGCTTCTATGTGCAGTATGAACAATTTCATGTGCCTGTTTGATTACAACGAATTAGTAATGATTTTCGTATCACAGACGAACTGTGAATCCGGTTCTAAAAACAGTTTCAAGATTTAGATTCAAGGATTGAAGATAGCATCAATTTGTAGCTCGTTGAGTTGACAGTGAATTGCTATTCCATTTCAGTTTATATCAAATACTTTTGGCAACTGTATTTATCCTTACCTAGTTTGGTTTGGTTTTGTGGGGTTTAACGCCATTTTTCAGCACATGATAGGCTATACATGGCGGCCAGTATATTTGGTGGAGGAAAAACCTGGGAAGACACAGGAAAGAACGACAGAACCCCGGGAAGATACCGGCAAGCTTTCTCATATAACCACGTCGGTCGAGCCGAGACTCGAACCCACGCGGACAGAGGTGAGATGTGTGAGTGATCTGAAAAGGAGAGTGCCTTAGACCACTCGGCCACCCGGGGCCCCTTATCCTTACCTATTATATTTTTAAAAAAAATACAAATTCTTGAACCAAGTAAGGTTTCGTTGTAGTCAAGTATGATTCAACCAAGTAAGGTTTCGTTGTAGTCAAGAATGATTTAACCAAATTTTACCCAAGACTCGACGAGACGTGGATGCCCCAGGAACTGAGGCTCCAATAATAAATTCGAGAACGACAAAGACAAGTAAACTAGGGTACCACCCGACCCTTAGGGAACTAGAGAAAACTATGAGCACACATATGCACACATATGCATATGCTCTTCTTATTACCTGTTCTGAAATAGAAATTGTATTTAGCATACGTCATCTGCATTTATATTTATTGCCCTTGAAAAAGTATCTGCCATCTTTAAAGTTATCACCCCATAGCAAATGCAAGGCTGAAATTAATACCGCAAAGAAGTAAGAAATTCTGGCTGATTTATTACACATGTTTAAAAATTAACTTGGTTTATATTAAGTAAATTAGTTTGCCTGTATCAATATTCAATCACAAAACCTTCTTTGCATTTCAGAAACATATTAGAAAATCACATAAATACTATTCATGGGATATACTTTTATTCAAAGTACAATTTTAAAATTGTATCTTTCACTTATAAATATGTCTTAATTAAATGGAAAAAAGTCTATAATATTTCAAATGATGCAGTGGTTTCTCACAACGAATTAATCTTTCGTTCTAGTTTCTCTACACAGTGAAGGACCATTCCATGAGTCAACGAAAACAAGAAGCTTTGTAGGCATAATACTTTACAGAGGGCTCAGCCCAACCAAACAGTTGTTGTGCGTGTTTTGCAAAAGACTCACAATAATAGCGTCTATCAAGCTCGCAGTTTATTTGACATATTTTGACTTATGCAAATGATCTGTATGCAAAACCTAATTACTGTCCCACTACTTGTAAAAGCTCTAGTATTGTCATGCATGAAGCATTCACTTATTGGCAAAGTGTCTGGATTTTTTTTTTTTTTTTTCGTAATTTGGTCGGTATCGTGTTTGCCGTACGACTCATTTCATTTATTGGTTCACATTATTTGCTTCTTTTTCTGTATAGGGAAAGATTAAATGTTTTTTCAATGAAAAAAAGGCAAATATACACCCAACGACACTGTATAGGAGGGCAAATGACCTAACTATCAAATTTCGGGGATCGAGGTGGGCTAGTATCCCTTTTCGCAAAATTTCATGGGAGAGCAAATGTGTGTCTGTGTGTTGTGTGTGTTGTGGGGGTGGGTGGTGGTGGTGGTTGCCACTGACCACTAAACAAAACGACACAAAACACACTCATATTGAGGCCCTGACAATGTTTGAATCAGCCTGCTCAATTCTTCGAAATCAGAAATTGTTTTTGTTCGTTGGGCATGCTATTTCAGACTCTGGGAGCTTCAAGTAATGGTGTGTACTGCATTTATTATATATTTCATAATGAGATATTGAACGGTTTATTAGATTCATCTGTAGCTCCGATTTCCACGGCATGATATAGCCAGTAATGTGTCAAATGTGCCGTTAAACGAATAGAATCGGAAACAAATAATAATAATAATAATAATCCATAGTTATCTTTCCATTTGGCAAAATATTTTCCACACTCCTTTTAGGTCCAATAATTCTACATCTTGTGTGTTTTTTCCACATCTGCTTTATCCTAAACCATAGGCAGACCAGCTGACAAAGAAGGTAGACCATCGCTTATAAAGGTAGTAGAACAGCCTTATTCTCTTCGATGTTTTTCGATACAAGTGCTTACGGAGTTTAAAGTCTTTGTATTCGCAGTGTGGACAATCCTTTGTAGGCGTACTGTTTAGGTAGGCAAATTTAGGCAATTCGGCGGCAGGCAACAGGCAGAAGTAGGAGTTAGGCAACAGGCACGAAAGTAGTTGTATGTTATTATTGGGGGTCAAAAATGGCACTTGGGGGTCATACGGGAAATTAACATGGAGATGGCACTTGGAGGTCAAAAGTTTTGACATTGTAACATTGTTAGATCTGACCTCAATGTACGCTACTATAGGTACGTACGGGAAATCGTGCATAAGTTTAACATGGGAATGGCAGTATAGGGTCAAAAGTGTTTACAGGGTGAAAAGTGTTCATGGGGTCATACGGGAAATCCTATGTTAAAATGATCCATAGGTTTAACATGGGATGGTATTATAGAGTCATAAGTGTTTATGGGGTCATACGGGAATGGTAATGTTAAAATGTTTATCTACAATCCAACACAGCACCTATACTATCCAAACACACCAAATAAAACAAAAATATCGTCATCGCTTGTGGTTTGTGACGGCTGTGGTTCCAGAGTATTGTCAAATTCTGTATACAAGATGACGTTCACGGTGTTGACCAGAGCTGTGGCAAACTGAAGTTCCACACTAAGTTGGCCTGATTGTATAGGGTAGAAATGTCCTTCGTCGCCGCCTTGGTAGGGAGTGAAATCAAATCCCCACAAAGCATATCCTCCTGCAAAATCGTTGTACGAAATACCGTGGCTGCTGCTGGTTCCTATCTGTCCTGTGGTTTCAAACAAAGTCAAGTAAGATCTCAAGTAATTTTCCTGGGCAAAGTTAGGTTAAAAAAGGTCTGGTACACAACGTCTGGCCATCTCGAGTGACTTCTTTCTTGGACACGTTAAAGTGTTGAAAGTCAAAAGGATTTTGATCGATGGCTACGTTGAGGGTTGCATTACTGACGATGTCAATGAACAAACGTTTGGGGAGCTGTCCTTGGAAAACATGATCTTCCATCTTGGATCGGAGTCCAGAGGCAATGGTAAACGTTTTCACTTCCACTCGTCGAACAGGATACTTGGAGTTGTTCTGCTCAAAGTTTGACTGATGTTGTTGTCCAATTTAGGTAAGACTTCTACACGGAGCTCGTAAAGTCTGACTTCTTCGATGATGGTTTTGTACTCGTTAGCATTAGCCATCAAATGGAAGACGGCACAGCTGCGATTCAGTCTCACACGTACATCCACTCCGTTCAACAAATACTTGAATTGCAACGACATGTCCAAATGCAAACAATCCATCAGTTCTAAAGTGCGCCATTGACTGATTTTCTTTGGCCGGTCGTTAAATTTAACATTGTGAGGATCGTCATCTGCAGTCAATGCTGTGTCATTGAACTTGTCCAAGGTGTCAGGTTTCCTTACCACGGAAGCATCCAGATGGGTGTTCTCTGCGTCTTTTCCGTACGTCAAGAGATTTTCCAGGTAAGCACGGTAGGGGTAAGTATCCATGCTGCTGCTGACCAGTTTGTTTTTCAAGTACAAAACCACTTAGCTGAACAATGAATGCATGAAATTATTGACGGGAGCTACTCTGTCACTTTGAACACTTTGAGTTTCAGGTACAAGCGACTGTCATTCAGATCGATACAATCTTTGCTTTATCCTTTGATTTAAAATTCTATAGGTTCTGAGGTAGTCAAAGACGATACAGGATGAAATTCTACCCATTGGGATTCTTGCATCGCCATTATGGTTGGTGGCATAGCAAACAGATCGAGTTCTGACTTGGAACATCTCGGTGCATTATTTTTGTTATCAGTTAGTAATCAAACACGTCTAATTATGTGACAGTTCTTCTTTTCTGATTCTTTTTCTGAACAATTTGTTTATGAGATCTGAAGGGGTTTCGACGTCTCTTTCTGTCTTGTCCTTGCTGTGGCGTTGAGAAAGAAGTAATGCAGGGCCAGAAGTGTGAAGCGAATTTATAGGAGTGTCTCGGCGACCCAAAAGATCTTTTCCAGTTTGCAGGAACACCTTTTTTTCCTGCTCTCATAAAGGCTTCTTTAGTATTTTGTTTGTTGATGAGGACATTTTGAAGAAATTCCTTTTCTTGCGCCAAAGCGGTATCTTTTAAGGCATGGAATTCTCTAGTAATCATCGCTTTCAAGGAAGGGGCTACCGTACGAAAAGCGGATTTTAATATATCTCCTTAACCCTGTCCTCGTTGTCGAGCAACTCATTGGTACACAGGATACATCTGGTGTTACAATTCACTGGAGAATCTTTTTCGAAAATGTAGTTTCACCGTGACTTTTCCTTTGAAAAATATAATATTTTGTCCCAGATCTCTTTTATACTAATGTTGATACTTTCAAAATACGATTTACTGGCAGGAAGATAATGAGGATGTACAAATTCACGGTGAACGTGATACGCGTTTCCACCTTCCTCGTAAGCAGTGACGGCAGAATCCGCTTTGAAAGGAATGACTCTCAGTAACGGAGTGGATGTGTTTCCCACCACGTTGTACTCGACCACGTCGGAGTACACAAAAGTCGATCGTTGCTGTAAACGTCTTTCATATGAGCTATTTTTGTGTATCCACCCAAAATTTCAAACAAACCAGGACAAAAGTAATGGCCAATATTTTACGGACCGAAAAATGCAATTGTATGGTACTCGATAGTTACACTTTTGCAAGCTTTCTCCAAGGCTTTGCCAAACTGGTTGAAAGTAGCCGCAATGGTTTCCACCAGATGTTGAGCATTAAAATAATGCCCGACAGGAATTCTCATGGTATAGCTAGTCAGTTAAGGAGGATTGGTGTGTAATGATTTTTTGGATTCCTAAAAGCCTGGATCATTTTTGTCCAATTGTTCTTGCACTTGTTCGCTCAGGCTATCCGCGATGAAAGTGTTTTTACCTTCGTTGATATTCAGGGCTTGCGTAGGATGAATGATTTCTACCAAAGCCACTTCCCAATGAGCTTCGTGATCTGATAGCATGGACTGAGATAATTTGGCTGTAAAATAACATAAGGTATTGTTGGGAAACACATCCATAGAACTATAACTGGGTAAAGTTAAATAAAATTGGTTATTCATAGCTCGATGGTTCTGGTGTCCGAGGAGTCACTCGAGATCAAAGGAGAATGAGTTTCTAAATGTTCCAAAATAGGGCTGCTGTTGTTGTGACTGGAAGAATGGTGACTGACGTTGGCTGCAAGGGTACGGTTGTTGTTTCTATCCGTACAACGAAGGGCTGAGCAGAAGATAATCAATACAACTGCTGAGTAAAATGATCCAAAATTTTTTGTCTACTTGTTGCAAACTTAAATTGGCAATGGCTGCTCCGATGACACAATACACGACAAAGATTTGGCAGAAACAGACAATTTGATTTTTAGGAACACGTTCTCCACACCACACCCACAAAAGTTGTTTTTGTAATTCTGGAAGAGAGGAACTCTGTGAAGGACAGGTAGCTGATGTGGTTACTTCTTCTTCTTTTTATATTCGATGACATGGGAAGCGGCAATCCAACAATCAAATCTAGGGAGATATACTTTCCAATGCACTTTGACTTCTTCCAGTCGACGTTTGGCCACCTTACGTGTTCTTCGATCGAGAATGCTTTCGATATCGTACACGCCGTCTTCTTTTTTGGTCACTGGTTGTAACTCAGGCAAGTAATATTTTATTTTTAACACTTCTCCCTGTATGTCTTCCAATTTATAGACAGGAGGATCACGTTCACGGACTTGTCCAGTGACACGAAACAATT
Organism: Margaritifera margaritifera; assembly: GCA_029931535.1. Lineage (NCBI taxonomy): Eukaryota > Metazoa > Mollusca > Bivalvia > Unionida > Margaritiferidae > Margaritifera > Margaritifera margaritifera. Next base: position 2,679,187 of record JAQPZY010001423.1, on the reverse strand, counting down.
CGGTGGTCCAGTTGGTAAATAACCTTTGTCAAAAGTGCGTTTTGGTTTCTCCAATGCGAACCCAATCTCCAGTCTTGAGCAGGGGTGACTTCTTCAGGGCCAATCGGATGCTACGATGGTACGATTGATTGTAAGCTTCGACTAGACGTGGTAACACGTCAATGTACTTGAGAGTGTGCTGATGTGTAAAATGTTTCCACATGCGTTCTTTCAAAGTTCTTTGAAAACATTCCTCGACACTGGCTTTGGTTTCAGGATTTTCAGTGGTAAAAAAATGAATGTGTCATTGTTTCAATTCTTTTTTAAAAGATTGGTTTAGAAATTCGGTGCCTTTCTATGTTTACCCTCGTAAAGAATGACGTTTCAATACCAGTTTTAAAGCGTGTACTAAGTCGGCACTGCTTTTAGAAGTGAAAGAACGACGGATTTTGAAAACACGTCAATGACACAAAACAAATATTTGTAACCACGATTGTACGCTGCCAAATGAGAGACATCGGCTAAATCTGCTTGCCATTGATGATCGATAGCAACCACTTTGGTTTGACTTCTGGACAATTTTCGTCGAATGGGTTTGTGTAACGTGTACGTCGATTGTTCTTTTAACCATTGTGGTACCTCTGGCAAAGGTACACTTTTCAGTTTGGTTATAGAAGCCGGATACAATTGTTGAACTCCTCCGTAACCAGCAGCATGTCAAGGATTATAGTAAATGCTAGCTAAAAGTTTCTCCATGATGAGCTTAACAGCAGTGGCGTACTAAAGGTAAATGGCGTCCGGGGCGACGATGATGGCCTAAAGGGCCAGAATACGAGACCCGAATTTGTATCAGCCGTTTTGGCGCCCCAAGACCTCTGGCGCCCGGGGCAATCGCCCCGTCCGACCCCCGCCCCCCGTTAGTAAGCTACAGTTTGTATCTATGTCTGCTTGTCTATCTGTATGTATTTAGAAATGTAATTTTTGTGAAAAACTTTGACACTGACAGTAAAGATGATGTTGTGTTTGCGTCTTCGTGAGTGAACACTGAAAATAATAGCAAAGAAAGTAATAGCAAAGCTTCAGTAAACACATCAGACATTTATTTCGATTATATATATGCAGTAAGAAACTATATACTGAACACACGAATAATAATCCTTGTCAGTGATCAAAAATGGACGAATAATCGTTATATTCATCAACATAAAATATTCGACACACATACTGTGCATTAAGAGGAAGGTTTTTCTCTACCAAATGCACCAAACACTCTATCAAGGAATGTCCGCGACCGTCTCTTATAATCAATAATTTCCCTACAAAGCGTATGGAAGGCTTCAACAACTTTGGTGACATCCTCTGAAGCGGACAGCTCAACAAAAGGACATCCTACTTCTGCTGCCAGCTTTAGACCTGCAAATGAGAATTTTATGTTAGCAATTAAGCGAGTGAGTGAATTCCTAAAGGTCAAATATGGCGAAAATCTTCAATATGTATATTTTTCATTAATTTTGTGTTCCAAAATGTGTAAAATAAAAGGTTGCTATTTTTTGGCACGGAATCGCCGATATTTAGCACTATAGTTAACGTACAGAGACCTGTTCCAAAATTACCGTCTGTCTTACCTCCTTTGACAACGGTTCTGTTTACTGATATTCGTGACGTCATTGCAGAATAAGCTGACCATTCATTAATATAATGGTTACTTTAATGGAAATAACAGTTCTTATTTACTGCATAGAGTCAAAAGTTGTCATCAGGAATGTGAAAAGGTCTTCTCTTTGTATAACAAATCTCCGGCCTTGGCAGCCGGCGAAGCCAGTCGCCGCTGCGAATTGTTATACCCGTTTTCGCTTCTCCAAAACGGAAGTCGGACCAGTTTCCGATAATATCAATATTTCGATTGTTACTATTTAAGTGTAGTATAAAATCATACTTAAATATACAAACCAGTCCGTGCAAAACGAACGAGTAAAGCCAGGTCATTTAAAAATGATCAAAATATGAATTTATGATTTAAAAATATTGATTCTAAGAACAAAAATCTAGCGAAGGGGGATCAAATTGTCGTTGTATGAATAAGAAGTAATAACTTCAAATTTTCTGCATCACACGATGTGATTTTAACCAGTCTAAATACTTGTTACAAACACATGCTAAAAAAAAGTAATTATTTAATAATAACAGTCACTAATGATGGCAGATACATTTTCGCACTGGAGGTAAAATCTAAATACTCTTTAAATATTCCATTCCAAAACAAAGGTAAGGATGCAGTCGTTAGACGGCTGCTGACAGTACATTAATGGGGACGAGTAGTATACATTTATGAACCAGGCAAGCCGCAATAATATGATATGACTACGATGGCGGAATTTAAATTGTGTTTGACCTGTGCCCTGAAAATACCAATCGACGCTCAGATTAGTTACCACATCGAAAAGTACTATAATTAAGAAAACATATTCGTCATAATTCATTACAATAAACCGTATTATTTGGTGCTATAATTCAAGCAAAATCCCTGCGTAAAATTATTGATTTCTTTAATTATAGCAATTCTCTCTCTCTCTCTCTCTCTCCACATACACAACATTTCAACTGATGGTTTGTTAGCTCACCTGACAGTAAAGCCAAATGGGCTTATTATAGGGACCTGCGTCCGTCCTGCGTCATGCACCCCGCCAATAATTGCTATTTTCAACTTCTTCTAAAAAAAAAAAACAACAATTGCCCACCTCCTACCAACCTTGAAAAAAGATGCCAATCCTCAATTAAATATGACCACCGTTACTGAAAAGTTGAAAATCTTATAACAATTTGTTTTCAAACACCGCTAAACAGAATTTGACCTTATTTGAAAGAAAGCATTCTGGCATAAAGGCCTTTCAACGTGGTACAAATAATGTCGATCCGTTATCAGATATGGATGCCGTTACTAAAAACAGAAGAAACAAACAAACTTGAAACGAGTTATTCTCAAAAACCGTTAAACAGGCATTGACCAAATGTAATAATGTAATCTTACATAAAGGCCTTTGAAACTGTTGCAAGATATATCGATCTGTCGTCAAATATGGACACTGATACTAAAATTAGAAACAACTTTAAATAACTTCTTCTCACAAGCCGCTGAATAGAATATGGCCAAATTTGACAGTAAGCATTGGGGAATAAAGGCCTCTCAGTTTGTACAATTGATGCCCATCCGCTGTCATATATAACCGTTACTAAAAATAGAAAAACCTTCAAATGACTTCTCAGAAACCGCAGAGTAAAATTTGACCAAATTTAACAGGGAGCATTCCCGCAAAGATGCCTTTCAAACAAATGATACCAATCCGTCATCAAATATGGTCGCCGTTATTAAAATTATAAAATCTTTTAAATCACTTCATGTCAAAAACGCTCAACAAAATTTAACCCAATAAGACAGAAAGTATTCTGGCACAATTTTTTATCAATGGTGTAGATCTGCTATCAAATATGGCAGCTGTTACTAGAAATATAAAACCTTTACATGACTTCTCAAAAGCCGATCAACAAAATTAGAAAACTTGCATGAAGGCCTCACAATTTTGCGCAGACGATGCTAATCAGTTAACAAATATGGCCACCAATTCTAAACATAGAGAAATTATAAACAACTTTTTTAAAAAACTTGACCAAATTTGACAGAAATTGCCCTGTCAAATATGACTGTTATTACTAACAATGGAAAAGCCTTCTATTGATTTTTCAAAAACCAATCAACAAATTTGACAAAATTTGACAAAAAGCATTCTAGCTTAAAAATCTTTTAAATTTATTTTAATAATGCCCATCAGTCAGGAATATGGCCACCATTACTAAACAAAGAAAACATTTTAAAAGACTATTAGTATACAAAAACAGCTGAACAAAATTTCTAACCGAATTGACAGAATGCATCCGTCATGAGGGTTTTCGGTATTAGACAAAAAATATTGGTGCACCATCGAATATGGATGAAGATAAAAGAAACAGAGCATCCTACGGATCCAGATATTTGGCCATCTGCGCTTGCACTTGGCTATTAGGCAGATGTCAATATGGCAAGCGATCTCAGAACCATTTAGGCTTCCTGTAATATATTGTATTTATTTCCCTATTGCTAGAAAGTCCCTGTTTAGAAAGAATGAGTCCAAAAGCCTTAGCGATTGCTAGAAAGTCCCTGTTTTGAAAGGAATGAGTCCAATGCCGTATATACTCGCGTATAATGTGATACTAACTGCAAACTGCATAGACCCAGATCTGCCGTCGCATAATGCACCGGCAGATCTGGGTCTATGGAGTTTGTAAGGACTAATCAGTAAAACAAACAACATAGACCCTGATTTGACGGCTCATTATGCGACGGCAGATCAGGGTCTATGTTGTTTGCATTTGGAAGTGGATTTAACGCGAGTAAAGACGGTATTATTTATTTCGTTTAGTGTCATATGTTGTAATAATTTATGTACGGATTTGTACTATTTGTCTTCATAATACTGTGTATACTTTTATTGAAATATTCTGTTGTACATAATAGAATAGCAGATTTGTCTAATTTTACGAAGCAGAATTTATTGTCGTACATACATTTGAAACACGGCAACGTTTTGATATATTTCGTCCACTGGCAGCACCTGTACTGTATCCAACTCGCGAGTTATTTAGTTTAATTCTTTTCGTGTTGTTCGTTTTGGCGTTAAATATTATTTTAATACTTGTTTCTTTCGCTTTGCAGGTATTATTATAATCATTTTCGGTTTCCATTTTCTTAAATTTGGTTCCAAACCATTTCTAACCTTGAAAAGCTCGTCTTGCAATTTCAGTTGTTCTACTTTATTATAAGCGCCATAGTGACCTTCCATTATTCTATCATTCGAGTTATCCAAGGTATTAGCCAATCAGGGGTGTGACTTCGCCCTGTGACCAGAAAATTGTTGCACCTTTTAACTTTTGTTCGGGTGTGTTGTGACCTTGCTTATACTGCAAAGAATGGGATTCATATTAAGAATTCAGCTGAACCGATGTCACCAAAACGCTTGATTAATGATTTAGTCCGACCCAGAGTTCTGATCACAAGCACCAAACACCCACCAGAAGTTGTTATTCTTTAATTGGATCAAGTGATTTACTCCATATTCATCCTTAAACCGCTTTTAATATCCATAATGAGTACAATCCTTAAACGGGTCAGTTTTCAGGCTTTTTTTTAAATTACTTTTTTTTTTTTTTTTTTTTAATAAAAATATGTGTTATGAAATGCATGACAACATGCATTACCTCGACTTTATGAGCTTTGTTTCAAATAATTTGGAATGTATCAGAATTTATAATTTGATTTCAGGACTTGAGAATTTTTAAAATAATAAATACAATGTTTTCACCTGCCAAAAAATTGACTTCAAATAGTTTGTTCAAGTTATGGATTCTAGGCCGCTTAGAAAATGTTCACAATTAGGCGCTTGTCTGGTGCAAGAACCTTTTATCCTAGTTTACATTCAGTAGCCTAGAGAAGGCAGTTTAACAATATTTTTAGAGTTAAGTCTTCTTTTTTCCTGTTGTAATGAGTTAATTATCATTTATCTCTTTTGTCAAATCTTTTACAATTAGGATATGAAAAACGTAGAACAAATCATGATATCATATCTGAGTCCACTGGGCTACATGAATCCAACTTATGGTAACTCAGACCAAGCATTCTGGTAGCCCATGGGCTCAAGGTTGAAATATATGGTAGCCCAGACCAAACATTGTAGTAGCCCCTATGTTCCTGACAGAAGCATGTGGTAGCCCATAGCCAGTATTGTGGTAGCCCTAGACTCTATGCTGAAGTATGTGGTAGCCCTGACCTAGCACTGTGGTAGCCCTTGTGCCACAGTCTGAAGTATGTTGTAGCCCAGTGCAAACATTCTGGTAGCCCCTGGGTCCCAGGCTAAAGTATATGGTAGCCAAGACTCAGCATTGTGTTAGCTCCTGGGCTCCATACACAAATATTTGTCATACCCTGCTAGGCATCTGATTGATGGTCAACACTAGTTTCTTTGAGTTAAATGACTCTCTTTGGTCCGATCCAACACAGTTATGTCACAAACATAATTGCACTTCCAATCACGCATGAGCATACACATTCACATTCGTGCATACCTTCTTCCTGTGTGATTTGTCTCATATGGGCAAGGTCGGATTTGTTTCCCACGATAACAATAGGGATAGTGGTTCCTCTTCGGAATTCCTCGATTTTTTTATGTAGATCCCGAAGTACCTCGAATGTTTTCCGGCATACCACGGAGTACACCAGCATGAAGCCGTCAGCCCATCGTAACACGTCTTCCCGAGCTCCGCAGTCCCCTGACTGTAAAATTATTATTATTATTTTTATTATTATTATTATTATTATTATTATTATTATTATTATTATTATTATTATTATTATTATTATTATTATTATTGTAGTATCTCACCTGGCCGTAAGGTCAACTGGGTTTATATTATAGCCCATCGTCTTTTGGACGTCGCGCGTCGTAGGTCATAAATCCGTGCTATTTGTGACTTCTCCTTTTAATCCGCTAGATTAATTTCAACACAATTTTTCTGAGAGTATTCTGTTATGAGGCCTTTCAAATTTGTACATATACTACCATAACCTGTCGAATATAGCAACCATTACTACAAACAGAAAGATATTGATTCTCAAAAATCGCACTTTGATCAAATTTGATTGGGATCATCTTATTTTCAAGGTCTTTCACATTTTTATACATTATTTCAATCCGCCATATAAAAAATGGACACATTTAGAAAATATGAAATAATATAAAGACTTGGAACAACTTCTTTAAAGAACATTCAAAACAACTTTGCAAAATTTAATAAAAAGGATTTGGCCTCAAGACCTTTCAATTTTGTATTCGTGATATCAATCCAGCACCAGTTATAGCCACATTGAAAAAGAATATATCACGCAAGTTAAATAACTTCTTAAGCATTCTGAAACAACTTTTGGCCTTAAAACATTTCAATTTTGTATTCGTGATGTTAGTCTGTCCTCAGATAGAATGTACAGACGTTACTGAATACAGAATAGCCATTTAAAAACTCCTTCAGAAAAACCACTAGTAGCAAATCAGATCCAATTCAACTCAGTGCTTTAAAGTATTAAGAGCTTTCAATAGTTTGTGGAAACTGTATCAAGAATTTACAAATGGTGACAGGAAGCTACCAAATACGACCGCTAGTAGTAAAATCAGAAGAAGAAAAAAACCTTAAATACTTCTAAACACACACACACACACACACACACACACACACACACACACACACGCACGCACACACACACACATGACCATTTTAGATATAATTTAAGCATGGCCTTCAAGCATTAAAAATGGGAAGGGTATTTAAATTATGTAATCTTTTTATCAATATTGCTAGACCAAATATAACTAAATTGAATAGGGATCATCCTGATATTGAAATGTTTTAGCCCTGATTAACTTGTCAATTGCTAGTGCATAGGGTTGTTAGACCTGATTAACTTATCAATTGCTAGTACATATGGTTATTAGACCTAATTAACTTGTCAATTGCTAGTTCATATGGTTGTTAGAGCTGATTAACTTGTCAATTGCTAGTTCATATGGTTGTTAGAGCTGATTAACTTGTCAATTGCTAGTTTATATGGTTGTTAGAGCTGATTAACTTGTCAATTGCTAGTACATATGGTTATTAGACCTAATTAACTTGTCAATTGCTAGTTCATATGGTTGTTAGACCTGATTAACTTGTCAATTGGTAGTACATATGGTTTTTAGACCTGATTAACTTGTCAGTTGCTAGTACATATGGTTGTTAGACCTGATTAACTTGCCAATTGCATGTTACATGTTTTTAGGCCAAAGTCAAGCGAAGCATAAACTACTAGGTTAAATTAGGGTTAAATTTGGTCTGAATATCTTAGAGTTGTTTTTCAGAAGATGTTTTAAGAAGTTCCACTTATGTATTCTGCTAGTAGTACGATGTTGATGGTTTAAGGAGGAAGAGGAATAGGTTTATCCCCACCTATACCACAAGTAGTAGCAGTTGTCGAAGTTGTAATAGTAGTAGTACATGGTGTTAGTGGTTGTGGTGTTTCAGAAGGAAGAGAAGGTGTATCTTCACCAGTAACACAAGTATTAGCAATTATAGTACTAGTAGTAGCAGTAGTTGTTGTTGGTGGTGTTTAAGGAAGGAGAGAAGAATGTGCATTGCCACCACTAGCATAAGTGCTAGCAGTTGTAGACGTAGTAGTAGTTGGTGTGGTAGTGAAGGTGTTTAAGGAGGGAGAAGAGAAGGTGTATCGACAAGGTAAATATTGTAATAGCAGTAGAAGTAGTTACTATTGTTGTTGGTGGTGTTTATTTATGGAGGGTAAAAGGTGTATTGCTATCACAAGTAGTAGCAGTTATAGAAATAGTAGTAGTAATAGTTGTTGGTGGTGGCTATTTAAGGAGGGAGAGGAGAAGGCATATCGCCACCACATGCACAAGTGGTAAACTTAAAACAGTTGTAGTAGTAGTTGGTGGCGGTGATGGTGATGTTTAAGGAAGGAGAGGGGTAGGATTATCGCCACCACTAACACAATTAGTAGCAGTTATAGTAGTAGCAGCAGTTGGTGGTGGTGATGATGGTGTTTAAGAAGAAAGATAAGGTGTATCGCCACCACTAACACAATTGTTGCCTTCGTAGTCGTCGTCGTCGTCGTCGGCTTTGTCACAACATCATCATCATCAACTTCTTCTTCTTCAGTACAGCGATTGAACCACATCACCACTTCCACCATCTCATTACACCACTGCCATTACCACTATCAATACCCATCTCTGTCTCTGTCTGTCTGTCTGTCTGTCTCTCTCTCTCGATAAAATATACATTCCAAACAAATGTGGTAATTATCGTTAGATGTTATCTGAACCAGTCTGAAATTGCAACATATGTGCATATAATCCTGTTTTGACATTTCAAACATTCTCAGGCATGAGGTAAACAAAATGTTTGCAACAAATAAATGTACCTTTTGTACTTACCAACGAACGCGTATCTAATATTTCGAATACCGTATTTTCTCCATCTACAATTGCACTGTGCTTGTACTTGCATTCTGGAAAAGAATATCAAAGCATTTCAATTTGAATGGATAGCTTTTTTTCTCCCTAGACTATAA